>CM035412.1:8936227-9216227 GCA_020310875.1 Ceratopteris richardii
TAAATGAACATTTTCCTTGAGTACGACTAATTAATGAAAATATTTGGAAATCATGCCTTCGAGACAAACAAATGAGTTGATCTTTAAATTCAAAATTGAATGTATGCGTATGATAATCAATATGTGGGTTATAATGATGACAAAAAGGCATACCAAGTATAATATGGTAAGATTGCAAAGGGGAAATTAAGAATATTCATGCATCTACATATCAACCTATACAAATATTAACATCATGCACTTCTCTTGTTATATTATATTGACTTCCTTGAAATGAAGCCTTAACTTTATGCAAGGAAGGAAACATCTTTAATTTGAGTTTGTGCACTAAAAAATATGAACCAAAATCATGCCAACTACCATCTTTATGTTAAACATTAACAATCTTATTAATAATATTACCCTGTATGCAAAGTAAAGAGTGAATAGAAATTTTGTCACTCAAAATACTTAAATATTTTTATAATGCTTCCTCCGTCCAAAGTGGAGGAACTTCTTAGTGGATTGACTCCATGTTGTGAATTTGGGCTATAAGGGGTTTCATATAAAGAGGTCTCAATTTGCACTTTTCTTTAGTATGTCCAGGTTTACCACAGTTCCATTAGGTGATACGTGGTCTCTTCTATTGAGCATCCATCGTTGAAGTTTGAAGGGTAGGGGGTCTAGTAGGTTTGAGGGATAAGGTTGCAGGTATTGTTGAATAGTTAGATTGAGGAGCTCATGGAAAACTAGGATAAAAAGAGGTAGTAAAAAAGCACTTCAAAGGGAAACTAGGCTTGAGAAAAGGTTATCATTTATACAGTTGTTGCAAACCAATTGACTTGGTAATCAAACCAAACTCCTTCTCTACATCATAAGCAAAAGAAATAGCTTTGTAAAGTGTTGTAGGCTTGAGTGTATGAAGACTAGCTTGGATCCCCATCTCCAAACCTTCTTCATACTTCATCTATAGGGCATCTTCAGGAACGCCCTCGAGCATGCGAACAAGTAATAGACTTTGCCAAAGTTCCTCGTTGTAAGTTGTAACGGTATCACCCTTCTTCCATGTGAACATGGTCCACAAATCGAACATGTAGATGGAATTGAGGAAGAAGAAAGGACCCCTTAACCTTCTCTTGAAAGTCCTTCTGTTGATATATTTAGGTAGTGATGTGTGTGAACACACTAGGACCGCCGGGGCACTTTTTTCCCTCTTTAGGAGGTTTTTTTCCCCCGGCTTGTATATACGCCTATTGCCCTAATGGGCTACTTACCTTTGTACATTCTCTAGTAATACATTCAGTATTGTGTGTTTGTGCTCCAAGCTTCTTCTTCTTCCTTGTGTTGTTCGCGTGCTTCCGTAGACATCTATCTCCAACAATTGGTATCAAAGCACGTCGTCGCTTCATCTAGGGCGCCATCGACACTCCTCCGTTTGCAGTCTCAGATTCGCACGAAATTCGGTGAGCATACTCAGGGTGTTTTAGAGATCAAAAAAGCTTTACTTTGTGGTGCCGAAATCACGATCTGAGCTCGTTTCGGCCTCTGAACGCACTATCATAGTGCTTGTGCAGGCTATTTCGTCTTTTTGTGCCAAAGGTATATACCAGTTTTTGTTCGCCAGTATAAGCGTCTCGAAGTCTGCTACATGTCTAACAAAATTTGTCTAGGCAATTCTGTTCAACTTTTTGAGATACAATCAATTTTCTGCATCAAGGTATTTTAGTCACCGGCCATGGCTGAAAGCAGTGATGTATTCCATATGTTGGCTGTTGAGGATAAGTTGGATGGTACCAACTACCCATTATGGGCTTATATGATGCGACATGTATTGGTTGCAAAAGGATTGTGGAACATTGTGCAGGGTGTTGAAAGATGTCCTATTACACCTCTAACTACAGGTACTGCAAATACAGTTGCTGGAGTTGATGAAGATGGTGTCGAAGATGATATTCCGTAGATTCCTGTTCGTGCTGTTGTTTCTACTGCACCTATTGCAGAGCAGATTTGCTAGGATGGCAGAGATGCTTAGGCACATGCTTTGATAGCCTTGTCTGTCAAACGTGCCATTATTCATCACATTCGCTCTTGCAGAACAGCTAAGGATGCTTCGGATACACTTACCACATTGTACCAAGCTAGGAATGAGGCTCGTGTTGCCTACCTCCGAAAACAGTTGGAGAGTGAGCACATGAATGAAGGTGATTCTATGGACAGTTTCCTAACAAAGATCAAAGACTTGAAGGAACAGTTGATTTTTGTTGATGAGGTTATACCAGATAGCTCACTTGTGCAGACCATTTTGAATGGTCTTCCTGATTCATATCAGAGTTTTGCTTCTACTCTTCGGTTGATGATGAAAGGTAATCCAAATGCCTTATCATTTGAGGAGTTAGTCTCTGTTCTATTGCAGGAAGATCAATCTAGGCAGAACAGGTCCATTATGCGTGTTGTAGATCAAGCTTTCCTGGCTAGTCAGAAGGGCAAAGGAAAATGGAGCTCTTCTACTAGTAAGCAGAAATCTGCAAATGTTGCACATTCGAAGAACCAAGACAAAGATGAGAAAAAATCAAAAAAGCAGAAATTGTTCTGTAAGTACTGTAAAGGCAATGATCATATCATAAAGAACTGTCCAAAACTGGCTGCTAAAGAGGCAAAGAAGAAAGAGGCTAGAATGGTTGTTGCAGAGGTCTCTACACCAAAAACAGAGTCTGCAAATCTTGTGCAAGAAGAAGAATGGGTGTTTACTACTGTCTGTAGTTTTGACCCATCTTCTCATGATCAGTGCATGTCTGTAGTAGACTCAGATGTTTGGTATTTTGACAGTGGGGCAACCAAACATATTACCTCGCAGTGCAGTTTCTTCTCTTCACTCGAGCCTGCCCCTACAGGGAATACTGTTACATGCGCCAACAACTCCTCTTATCCTGTTATGGGAGTTGGTAGGATCATTTTGACTACTGCTGATGGTAGTTCTTTCACTTTGTCAGATGCTTTATTTGTGCTAGGGATCAAAAAGAACCTGTTATCAGTTTCTGCATTAGCCAAGATTGGCTTGGTTGTGAAATTTGTTGATGACAGGTGTACAGTTCATGATCTATCAAATGGCGATGTGATTATTGCTTTTGGCATTTTATGTCGTGGGCTGTATAAGCTTATAGACTATGAAAGATCTGTAAGTGATTCAGCATGTGCAGTAAATGATTCTCAGGCTATGTCAGATGCAAAGCTTTGGCATGCACGCTTTGGTCATCTGAATTTTGCTAGTTTGCTACACCTGTAGAAATCTGAAATGGTGTCCTCTTTGCCCAAGCTTGAGGCACCTGGAAAACATATTTGTGAAGGCTGTATTTTGGGAAAATGCAGCGTTCCTCATTTCCAAAAGATGGTTCAGTTCGGGCTACTCAGAAATTGCAGCTTGTACATAGTGATGTCTGTGGTCCTATGCAGACACCCTCTTTTGGAAATTACCTTTACTTCGTGACTTTCATTGATGATTTTTCCAGGCATGCATGGGTATATCCACTCAAAGCAAAGTCCGAAGTGTTCATGTGCTTTAAACAGTTTTTGGTTTTGGCTGAAAATCTGTCAGCATGTAAAATGGGCACCCTCTGTTCTGATCGAGGGGGGGAATATATGTCTTCTGATTTTAATGCATTTCTCGTTGAACGTGGGATAAAACACCAGTGTACAATGCCATGTACACCTCAACAGAATGGATTTGCTGAACGAAAGAACAGGTCACTCATGGAGATGGCGAGGTGCATGGTCAAAAGTCAGGCTTTACCACATAGTTTCTGGCTTGAGGCTGTCATGTGTGCAGCATATGTACTGAACAGGTGTCCCACTAAAGCGCTGTAGTCTATCACTCCATATGAGGCTTGGCATGACCGCAAGCCATCTGTTGCTCATCTGCGTGTTTTTGGTTGTTTGGCATATACACTAGTGCCTAAACAACATTGCAGAAAATTGGATGATAAGGCAGTAAAATGTATTTTTGTTGGGTACAGTTCTGAAAGTAAAGGTTATCGTCTGTATCATCCACAGACTAAATGCATTCTGGTTAGCTGTGATGTTGTCTTTGTGGAAGATGATATTCAGCCATTGCTATCATGTACTAAGCAGGCATCTGTTAGCTCCAAAGACATGTATGATACTTTGATGCCTCTTTTTACAGGTGGACAGTCTAGTGTTGGTCCTAATCAGGCAACTTCTCAGCCTTTGCAGGCTTCATATGATGATGCAGATCATTCCATTTCTGATGCAGATTTACATGATGCACTTGTTGATGAGAGAGCTGATATTGAGCAGGCAAAAACTATGCCAAAATGGCTGGTGTAGACTTTGCGTGACAGCAAATTAGATGCACCTTTGTCATATCATACTCGTTCAGGCTCTCATAGTGCCTCCTTTGCATCAGATTGGTATGCTATGGCTGCATCTAGTCTCTGTGATGAGAATGAGCCTGTTTCTTTTAATGAAGCACAGAATTCAAAAAATTGGATGGCTGCTATGCAATTTGAATATGATGATATAATGAAGAATGGTACATGGTCTTTGTGTGACTTGCCTCCTGGTAAGAAGGCCATTGGCACTAACTGGGTATACAAGTTGAAGCATAAACCTGATGGTACAGCTGATATGTATAAGGCTAGGCTTGTTGCAAAGGGTTATGCGCAAGAAAGAGGCATTGATTTTGATGAGACCTTTGCACCTACATGCCGTATGACTACTGTTCGGAGCATTTGTGCACTTGCAGCCCATCATGGTTGGAATGTACATCAGTTGGACATTAAAACAACATTTCTGAATGGTGACTTGCATGAAGAAGTGTATGTTTTCCAGCCCCGTGGCTTTGTGCAGAAAGGACATGAAAACCAAGTGTGCAGGTTAAAGAAAGCATTATATGGTTTAAAGCAAGCACCACGTGCTTGGTATGAGAAGATACATGCCTTTCTGATTGCACATGGTTTTGGGAACAGCCCAACTGAAAGCACCTTATATGTTAAGCGTGCTAATGATGTGCTTCTGATCATTGTTGTCTATGTTGATGACATGCTGCTCACTGGTCCTATTGACAAGCATATTGCTAATTTCAAGGCTGATTTGCATGCCTCATTTGAGATGTCTAATTTGGGGCATTTGCATCACTATTTGGGCATTCAATTTATGCAAGTTGATGGTGGAATGGCTTTGTGTCAAACAAAATATATTGACACATTATTGCAGTGTTTTGGCCTTGAAGACTGTAAGCCTATTGCTAATCCTATGGAGACAGGTTTACGATTGAGTCTTCATGATGCTGGAGATGCATTTGATGTTGTTCTCTATCAACAGGCTGTTGGATGCTTGATTTACTTATGCATTACTCGGCCAGATATTTAGTTTGATGTCTCATAGATGAGCAGGTTTACACATTGCCCAGGAGTCACACATTGGAAGGCAGTTAAGCGCATCTTTCGCTACTTGAGTGGTACTCGGCTACTTGGGTTGTTTTATCCCAAGGGGGGATCACTACCGCCAGATTTGCATGCTTTTTTTGACTCAGATTGGGCTGGTTGCTATGACACTCGTGTGTCCACCAGTGGTTTTTGCTTCATGCTTGGTAGCTCATGTATATCTTGGTTGAGCAAGAAGCAGCCTACTGTGGCCAATTCCAGTTGTTAGGCTGAGTATATGGTAGCTTTCACAGTGACTGTTGAGTGTGTGTGGCTCAGACACCTTATGGCTGATTTGGGTGTTGGCCAGTCTTCTGCCACCACCATCTTCACTGACAGTCAGAGCGCATTGGCAGTTGCAAGGAACCCTGTGTTCCATGCTCGCACTAAGCACATTGAGGTGCATTATCACTATGTCAGGGAGAGGTTCTTTGCTGGGGAGATCAGCTTGGCATATGTGCCCATGTAGGAGAACATTGCAGACCTTTTCACGAAGGCTCTGCCTAGGGAGAAGTTTGAAGCTTTCCGCAAAGCTTTGGGCTTACTTCCTGTTGATATATTTAGGTAGTGATGTGTGTGAACACTCTAGGACCGCCGGGGCACTTTTTTCCCTCTTTAGGAGGTTTTTTCCCCCGGCTTGTATATACGCCTATTGCCCTAATGGGCTACTTATCTTTGTACATTCTCTAGTAATACATTCAGTCTTGTATGTTGTGCTCCAAGCTTCTTCCTCTTCCTTGTGTTGTTCGCGTGCTTCCGCAGACGTCTAACTCCAACAATTGGTATCAGAGCAGGTCGTTGCTTCTTCTAGGGCGCCGTCGACACTCCTCCGTTTGCAGTCTCAGATTCGCACAAAATTTGGTGAGCATACTCAGGGTGTTTCCGAGATCAAAACTGCTTCGCTCTGTGGTGCCGAAATCGCGAGCTGAGCTCGTTTCGGCCTCCGAACGGACTATCGCAGTGCTTGTGCAGGCTATTTCATCCTTTTGTGCCAAAGGTGTATACCAGTTTCTATTCGCCAGTTTAAGCGTCTCGAAGTCTGCTACAGGTCTAGCAGAACTCGTCTGGGCACTTCTGTTCAACTTTTTGAGATACAGTCAATTTTTTGCATCAAGGTATTTTAGTCACCGGCCATGGCTGAAAGCAGTGATGTATTCCGTATGTTGGCTGTTGAGGATAAGTTGGATGGTACCAACTACCCATTATGGGCTTATATGATGCGACATGTACTGGTTGCAAAAGGATTGTGGAACATTGTGCAGGGTGTTGAAAGACGTCCTATTACACCTGTAACGACAGGTACTGCAAATACAGGTGTTGGAGCTGATGAAGATGGTGTCAAAGATGATATTCCGCAGATTCTTGTTCGTGCTGCTGTTTTTGTTGCACCTACTGCAGAGCAGATTCGTTGGGATGGCAGAGATGCCCAGGCACATGCATTGATAGCTTTGTCTGTCAAACGTGCCATTATTCATCACATTCGCTCTTGCAGAACAGCAAAGGATGCTTGGGATACACTTACCACTTTGTACCAGGCTAGGAATGAGGCTCGTGTTGCTTACCTCCGAAAACAGTTGGAGAGTGAGCACATGAATGAAGGTGATTCGATGGACAGTTTTCTTACAAAGATCAAAGACCTGAAGGAACAATTGATTTCTGCTGATGAGGTTATACCAGATAGCTCACTTGTGCAGACCGTTCTGAATGGCCTTCCTGATTCATATCAGAGTTTTGCCTCTACTCTTCGATTGATGATGAAAGGCAATCCGAATGCCTTGTCATTTGAGGAATTAGTCTCTGTTCTGTTGCAGGAAGATCAGTTCAGGCAGAACAGGTCCATTATGCGTGTTGGAGATCAAGCTTTCCTGGCTAGTCAGAAGGGCAAAGGAAAATGGAGCTCTTCTACTAGTAAGCAGAAATCTGCAAATGCTGCACAATCGAAGAACCAGGATAAAGATGAGAAGAAATCAGAAAAGCAGAAATTGTTCTGCAAGTACTGTAAAGGAAATGATCATATTATAAAGAACTGTCCAAAACTGGCTGCTAAAGAGGCAAAGAAGAAAGAGGCTGGAATGGTTGTTGCAGAGGCCTCTACACCAAAAACAGAGTCTGCAAATCTTGTGCAGGAAGAAGAATGGGCGTTTACTACTGTCTGCAGTTTTGACCCATCTTCTCATGATCAGTGCATGTCTGCAATAGACTCAGATGTTTGGTACTTTGACAGTGGGGCGACCAAACATATTACCTCGCAGCGCAGTTTCTTCTCTTCACTCGAGCCTGCCCCTACAGGGAATACTGTCACATGCGCCAATAACTCCTCTTATCCTGTTATGGGAGTTGGTAAGATCATTCTGACTACTGCTGATGGTAGTTCTTTCACTTTGTCAGATGCTTTATTTGTGCCAGGGATCAAAAAGAACCTGTTATCAGTTTCTGCATTAGCCAAGATTGGCTTGGTTGTGAAATTCGTTGATGACAGGTGTACAGTCCATGATCTCTCAAATGGCGATGTGATTATTGCTTCTGGCATTTTATGTCGTGGGCTGTATAAGCTCATAGACTATGAAAAATCTGTGAATGATTCGGCATGTGCAGTTCATGATTCTCAGGCTATGTCAGATGCAAAGCTTTGGCATGCACGCTTTGGTCATCTGAATTTTGCTAGTTTGTTACGCCTGCAGAAATCTGAAATGGTGTCCTCTTTGCCCAAACTTGAGGCACCTGGAAAACATGTTTGTGAAGGCTGTATTTTGGGCAAAATGCAACGTTCTTCCTTTCCAAAAGATGGTTCAGTTCGGGCTATGCAGAAATTGAAGCTTGTACATAGTGATGTCTGTGGTCCTATGCAGACACCCTCTTTTGGAAATTACCTTTACTTCGTGACTTTCATTGATGATTTTTCCAGGCATGCATGGGTATATCCACTCAAAGCAAAGTCCGAAGTGTTCATGTGCTTCAAACAGTTTTTGGTTTTGGCTGAAAATCTGTCAGCATGTAAAATGGGCACCCTCCGTTCTGATCGAGGGAGGGAATATATGTCTTCAGATTTTAATGCATTTCTGGCTGAACGTGGGATAAAACACCAGTGTACAGTGCCGTATACACCTCAACAAAATGGAGTTGCTGAACGAAAGAACAGGTCACTCATGGAGATGGCGAGGTGCATGGTCAAAAGTCAGGCTTTACCACATAGTTTCTGGCTTGAGGCTGTCATGTGTGCAGCATATGTACTGAACAGGTGTCCCACCAAAGCGTTGCAGTCTATCACTCCATATGAGGCTTGGCATGACCGCAAGCCATATGTTGCTCATCTGCGTGTTTTTGGTTGTTTGGCATATGCATTAGTGCCTGAACAACATCGCAGAAAATTGGATGATAAGGCAGTAAAATGTATTTTTGTTGGGTAGAGTTCTGAAAGTAAAGGCTATCGTCTGTATCATCCACAGACTAAACGCATTCTTGTTAGCCGTGATGTTGTCTTTGTGGAAGATGCTATTCAGCCATTGCTTTCATGTACTAAGGAGACATCTGTTAGCTCCAAAGACATGTATAATACTTTGATGCCTCTTTTTACAGGTGGACAGGCTAGCGCTGGTCCTAATGAGGCAACTTCTCAGCCTTTGCAGGTTTCATATGATGATGCAGATCATTCCATTTCTGATGCAGATTTACATGATGCACTTGTTGATGAGAGAGCTGATATTGAACAGGCAAAAACTATGCCAAAATGGCTGGTGCAGACTTTGCGTGACAGCAAATTAGATGCACCTTTGTCATATCGTACTCGTTCAGGCTCTCATAGTACCTCCTTTGCATCAGATTGCTATGCTATGGCTGCATCTAGTCTCTGTGATGAGAATGAGCCTGTTTCTTTTGATGAAGCACAAAATTCAGAAAATTGGATGGCTCCTATGCAATCTGAATATGATGCTATAATGAAGAATGGTACATGGTCTTTATGTGACTTGCCTCCTGGCAAGAAGGCCATTGGCACTAACTGGGTATACAAGCTGAAGCGTAAACCTGATGGTACAGTTGACAGGTATAAGGCTAGGCTTGTTGCAAAGGGTTATGTGCAGGAAAGAGGCATTGATTTTGATGAGACCTTTGCACCTACATGCCGTATGACTACTGTTCGGAGCATTTGTGCACTTGCAGCCCATCATGGTTGGAATGTACATCAGTTGGACATTAAAACAGCATTTCTGAATGGTGACTTGCATGAAGAAGTGTATGTTTTTCTGCCTCGTGGCTTTGTGCAGAAAGGGCATGAAAACCGGGTGTGCAGGTTAAAGAAGGCGTTATATGGTTTAAAGTAAGCACCACGTGCTTGGTATGAGAAAATACATGCCTATCTGATTGCACATGGTTTTTAGAACAGTCCAACTGAAAGCACCTTATATGTTAAGCGTGCTAATGATGTGCTTTTGATCATTGTTGTCTATGTAGACGACATGCTGCTCACTGGTCCTCTTGAGAAGCATATTGCTGATTTCAAGGCTGATTTGCATGCCTCATTTGAGATGTCTGATTTGGGGCATTTGCATCACTATTTGGGCATTCAATTTATGCAAGTTGATGGTGGAATGGCTTTGTGTCAAACGAAATATATTGACACATTATTGCAGCGTTTTGGCCTTGAAGACTGTAAGCCTATTGCCACTCCTATGGAGACAGGTTTACGATTGAGTCTTCATGATGCTGGAGATGCATTTGATGCTGTTCTCTATCAGCAGGCTGTTGGATGCTTGATTTACTTATGCATTACTCGGCCAGATATTCAGTTTGCTGTCTCACAGATGAGCAGGTTTATGCATTGCCCAGGAGTCACGCATTGGAAAGCGGTTAAGCGCATCTTTCGCTACTTGAGTGGTACTCGGCTACTTGGGTTGTTTTATCCCAAGGGGGGATCACTACCGCCAGATTTGCATGCTTTTTCTGACTCAGATTGGGCTGGTTGCTATGACACTCGTGTGTCCACCAGTGGTTTTTGCTTCATCCTTGGTAGCTCATGTATATCTTGCTTGAGCAAGAAGCAGCCTACTGTGGCCACTTCCAGTTGTGAGGCTGAGTATAGGGCAGCTTTCACAACGACTGTTGAGTGTGTGTGGCTCAGACGCCTTATGGCTGATTTGGGTGTTGGCCAGTCTTCTGCCACCACCATCTTCACTGAAAGTCAGAGCGCATTGGCAGTTGCGAGGAACCCTGTGTTCCATGCTCGCACTAAGCACATTGAGGTGCATTATCACTATGTCAGGGAGAGGTTCTCTGCTGGGGAGATCAGCTTGGCATATGTGCCCACGCAGGAGAACATTGCAGACCTTTTCACGAAGGCTCTGCCTAGGGAGAAGTTTGAAGCTTTCCGCAAAGCTTTGGGCTTACTTCCTTTTGTGGAGTGATTTCCACATAGCTCGGCACTTCCTTATACATGCGTGCCAGCTCCTTGTTCACTGCATCACTCCCAGGGGGGATTTGTTGATATATTTAGGTAGTGATGTGTGTGAACACTCTAGGACCGCCGGGGCACTTTTTTCCCTCTTTAGGAGGTTTTTTTCCCCCGGCTTGTATATACGCCTATTGCCGTAATGGGCTACTTATCTTTGTACATTCTCTAGTAATACATTCAGTCTTGTGTGTTGTGCTCCAAGCTTCTTCCTCTTCCTTGTGCTGTTCGCGTGCTTCCGCAGACGTCTAACTCCAACACTTCCTTTTGTGGAGTGATTTCCACATAGCTTGGCACTTCCTTATACATGAGTGCCAGCTCCTTGTTCACCGCATCACTCCCAAGGGGGATTTGTTGATATATTTAGGTAGTGATGTGTGTGAACACACTAGGACCACCGAGGCACTTTTTTCCCTCTTTAGGAGGTTTTTTCCCCCAGCTTGTATATACGCCTATTGCCCTAATGGGCTACTTATCTTTGTACATTCTCTAGTAATACATTCAGTATTGTGTGTTTGTGCTCCAAGCTTCTTCTTCTTCCTTGTGTTGTTCACGTGCTTCCGCAGACATCTATCTCCAACACCTTCTGCATCATAGGATGATCTACCTATGTTGTAAAACATTCCACGAGCATTGGGCTTTTCCTACTAAATAATTAGTAGCAAACTTCACTTTATCATTTTCAAGGTAGGATTCCTCTGAATAAAAATCGTCAAACTAGGTCATCATATCGTGAGAATTAGAAGTTTTTAGGCAGATCTTGGAATATGTGCCATCATCTTCAGCCATAATAATGATCTTCACCACATGTGCACGGTTTTCTTTCTCATAATGCATCTTTTTAAAGTAATTCATCACGTTCTCGGATCTTGTTTTGGGCATCTCATAGTTTATGCCGCAAGAGCTCTAATTTTTGTTCTTCTAGCAATACCTCGAGTAGAGGTGATTCATCAAAGTCCTCTATGGTATGCATAGGATCCATGGCTATGTGGAGAAATTTCACTCCAATATGTGCAGTGGAAGTTAGAGAACCTCTCCTAGAATCTGCCATGTTAGACACATGCTTACTAAAACCTGATTCAGTCACAATTCAAAGATCCAATTGCTCTGAAAATTGATCCACACATAGTAGACTCTCTTAACTTTCTAACAAGATAAAGAACACTCCATTTGGATTTCATATGACTAGGCAACTGACTATTCAAATATATACTACCTATCAACTTAGGTTAAGCAAAAAACTGAGCTTCACAAGAAATGTTCCCAATCACTACTAAAGAATCATATGGTAGTGATATTTGAGATACAAAGAGTATGAGAGATAATATTTCCAAAAGGTATAATACACATTAAATGGATAAGTACATAGATAGGTATCACCTTCACAATGTGATTGTGTACAGAAAGGTATGTGGCTGGAATACCTATCTGTATTATAACACACAAATGAGGTTTTGATATCCATTTGTGAGAGAATGACAAGCATATGCTTCTGTACCATCTCCTTGTCGTCTCCACAAACTTTTACATTCAAATCACTTCTATATATAAAGATATGGGCATGGGACTTCTCACCTGCCCTTGAATCTTCTCTTACCTCTTGACCTTTCACTTCATGTCCTTTGTCCTTCCATTGCCTTGGGTGACTTTTGGTGCTCCAAATCACTCCATATGGATAAGGTCATGATTTTTTTGAGCATTCCATCTCTCTTATCTTATTTTGGCTTTTATCTCAGCCATAAATACATTTGCACTTTTAATTCAACACTCTCCTCTAATGGGTTTACTCTCTATATTTTAAGGGTCTATCTTGCTTTTGGGCTTACAAGAAATACATAAATCATGAAGAGGTAATTAATGAGAGGTGAGTATGTGTCAAGCCTCACAACTGGAACTTGCACAAGTTCCATAATTTTCAACACTCCCCCTCAAGCTACAATCGGGAGTCCATGCTACTCTCCAATTCTTGTCCTCTGGCATTTTGCTTCTTTTGCCCTTTTATCTCTTCCTTTGATTGGCTGGTGATTTTCCTTCTTTGCTTTGAAGCTTCTTTGCCTTCCTTCTAGCTTTAGTTTTTCTTATTTGGATCTTTGCAAGATCCTTTCTTCAATCTCTATCAACAAACATGCTTCATACAAACTCATAGAATGAAATGAGATCACCTTGGTTGTACTTATCTTTGTCGTTTCACTTTCTTCCTCTTTGTTGTCTCTCTTTGGAACTTTCTCTCTTTGTATGTCTTCATGGCTTCATGTCTTCTAGGCTTGCATGCTTTTCTTTGATCCTTTGTCTTTGGAGCATCTTCAACTTTGTCTTTGGTTGCAATTTGTTTTGCACCTCCTCTTGACATCGTCATGGTTGTCATGCTTTCTTCCAACTTGTCTTCATGACTTCTTTTGTTTGTCATGGCTACTCTTTGCCTTCTTGGCACTCCTTCCCCTAGTCCTTGATAACTGCTCATACTCTTCCTTTAAGTGTAACTACTTCTCTTCAAATGTGAAAATTCCTTTGGGTCAACTTTGTCTTCTTTGGACTCTTCTTGGATCTTCCAATCCTTGCAAGCTGACTCCCCCTTGCTTCATGATCTTTTCTTCATTCTTCATGGTTGATTTAATACCTACAAAAAACAATGGGTTGATCATACATGAACTCTTTCATGAGTTCCTCTTCATGTGAAGCATTCATAGCTTCCATATCTTCCAAGATTTCTTCATCACCTACAAAACAACACAAGAAATCTTCAATGTGAACAATGGTGCCTCTTGCACATGACATGGCTTGCCATTCCTCTTGGGATGTCTTACATGCCTTTACATAGGCTTTCCACTCCCTTTGGTGGTTTTACTAGCGTCCTCCTTTCAATAGACCTTCACTTGGTCTTCGGTGCTTCTTGCACCTAACAAAGCTTGCCATTCCTCTTGGGATGGTCTTACTCGCCTTCACATAGGCTTGCCATTCCTCTTGGGATGGTCCTACTTGCCTTCACATAGACTTGCAATTCCTCTTGGAATGGTCTTACTTGCCTTCACAATGGCTTGCCACTCTCTTTTGTGCTCTTACTTGCCTCAACCTTTAACTATACATTTACATGGTCTATGGTTGGAACTTACCACCACACAAAATTTGGATTTTTTTCAACCCTTTACATCATCCCTTAACTTTTTGAATTGACTTCTTTACCTCATTCATCTTCAGCCAATTTTGTTATGCATCGCTAAGATAGCTCTTCCTTCTATCTTGCACTTGCTTGTGCTCAAACCATGTGGAGTGTCCACAAGTCCTTGTTGAGTCTTCAACACTTTATGGTAGCCCTTATTTGGAGTCTTCTACTCCTCTTTTGTTGGGAAGCTCAATCCGAGGCTTCAACCTTCAAGTGTTTAACAAACATGTTGCTTGTCACAAGGAAGGAGATAAGGAAGAGAGCTCTCACACACACACACGCTCTCACAATCAAGGAGAAGCACACACTCAAATTGAGGCAAGGAATAATGATCTTTTTCTTCTTCTTCTTCTTTTATTACATAAAAAGGAATGTACAAGAATGACCTAAAAACAAGAGTACAACTACTGCAATATATAAAGACTAGTACATAAGGAAAAACCTAATGTCCGCGAATGAGTGAGCTAGCAAGAAACAAATGTGCCATCCCTCTCGATAGATAAATCTAATAAAGCTCAATGAAGTGTCCCTAACATATACCGTGTGACCACTATACATGTCACAGAAGTGTAAAAAGTGATACGTGTCATCCCAGATCATCACATGTTGAGCTTTATATCTCAACACTCCCCCTCAAGCTCAACGCCATGTCCTCTAATCCAAGAATCTTCTGAAACTTCTTCAGCTTCTCTGCTCTAAGTGCTTTAGTGAAAATATCAACAACCTGCTCATCTTTTCTCACATAAACAAGATCAATATCACCTGCTAATACTTTCTCTATGATGAAGTGATAATGTACCTCTATATGCTTTGTTCTCACATGAAAAACATGGTTTCGTGCTAACTGTATGCTGCTAAGATTATCACAATAGATGGTGAAAAACTTTTGCATTCCACACCTAAATCTGCAAGTATCATCTCTAGCCATGATGCCTCGCATGCTACCATTGCAACACCTTTATACTCAGCCTCTGTACTCGACAAAGCAATAGTGGGTTGCTTCTTGCTGCTCCATGTAATAGCTTCACCTCCAAGTGAGAATAGAAAGCCACTAGTAGATCTTCTATCTGGAGTACCACTAGCCCAATCTGCATTGGTGTACCCATGAACCTGCAAATCTATGTCAACTTCATAAAACAATGCATAATCCAAAGTAGCACTCACATAATGTAGAGTGCACCTCAGAGCATCCAAATGTGGCTTCCTGGGAACTTGCATAAATTGACTTTCAAGTCCAATAGTGTAGCTTAGATCAAGCCTCGTAATTGTGAGATATATCAAATTTCCCACAATTTTCCTATACATAGTAGCATTTTCCAATGCTTCACCTGATGTAGTATGTAACTTCAAATTTTGATCCATGGCATAGAAATCGGCTTACAATCAACCATACCATACTTTTGCAGCACATTCAAGGCATGTTACCTTTGCGACATCCATATACCTATTTCTGTATCTATAAACTCAATGCCCAAGAAATAGCGCAACACACCAAGATCTTTCATGTCAAATTCCTGCATACCAAGTTGATTCACCTCGTTGATGCTTTCTTCATTATCACCACGTACAATCAAGTCATCAACATAGATAGCCACAATTGTGATGCCATCATCACCCTTCCTTGCATATAGTGAATGATCTGCATCACACATAGAAAATCCAATGGTGGTCAAGTAATCAACAATCCTTGCATGCCATGCACGAGGCCCTTGTTTCAACCCATACAAAGCCTTTTGCAACCTACAAACATATTCTCGATGCTTTGAATCTTCATATCCTTGTGGCTGGTCCATGCATACTTCTTCCTATAACTCACCATGTAGAAAAGCATTCTTCACATCCATCTGATGCAATGTCCATCCTTTTGCTATAGTTAATGCAACGAATGTTCTGACAGTAGACATTGTTGGAGTTCGACGTCTGCGGAAGGACGCGAAAAACACAAGGAAGAAGAAGAAGCTTGGAGCACAACACACAATATTGAATGTATTACTAGAGAATGTACAAAGATAAGTAGCCCATTAGGGCAATAGGTGTATATACAAGCCGGGGGAAAAAAACCTCCTAAAGAGGGAAAAAAGTGCCTCGGCGGTCCTAGTGTGTTCACACACATCACTACCTAAATATATCAACAAATCCCCCCTGGGAGTGATGCGGTGAACAAGGAGTTGGCACTCATGTATAAGGAAGTGCCAAGCTATGTGGAAATCACTCCACAAAAGGAAGTAAGCCCAAAGCTTTGCGGAAAGCTTCAAACTTCTCCCTAGGCAGAGCCTTCGTGAAAAGGTCTGCAATGTTCTCCTGCGTGGGCACATATGCCAAGCTGATCTCCCCAACAGCGAACCTCTCCCTGACATAGTGATAATGCACCTCAATGTGCTTAGTGCGAGCATGGAACACAGGGTTCCTCGCAACTGCCAATGCGCTCTAACTATCAGTGAAGATGGTGGTGGCAGAAGACTGGCCAACACCAAAATCAGCCATAAGGCATCTGAGCCACACACACTCAACAATCACTATGAAAGCTGCGCTATACTCAGCCTCACAACTGGAAGTGGCCACAATAGGCTGTTTCTTGCTCAACCAAGATATACATGAGCTACCAAGCATGAAGCAAAAACCACTGGTGGATACACGAGTGTCATAGCAACCAGCCCAATCTGAGTCAGAAAAAGCATGCAAATCTGGTGGTAGTGATCCCCCCTTGGGATAAAACAACCCAAGTAGCCGAGTACCACTCCAGTAGCGAAAGATGCGCTTAACCGCCTTCCAATGCGTGACTCTTGGGCAATGCATAAACTTGCTCATCTGTGAGACAACAAACTGAATATCTGGCCGAGTAATGCATAAGTAAATCAAGCATCCAACAGCATGCTGATAGAGAACAGCATCAAATGCATCTCCAGCATCATGAAGACTCAATCGTAAACCTGTCTCCATAGGAGTGGCAATAGGCTTACAATCTTCAAGGCCAAAATGCTGCAATAATGTGTCAATATATTTCGTTTGACACAAAGCCATTCCACCATCAGCTTGCATAAACTGAATGCCCAAATAGTGATGCAAATGCCCCAAATCAGACATCTCAAATGAGGCATGCAAATCAGCCTTGAAATCAGCAATATGCTTCTCAGTAGGACCAGTGAGCAGCATGTCATCAACATAGAGAACAATGATCAGAAGCACATTATTAGCACGCTTAACATATAAGGTGCTTTCAGTTGGACTATTCTCAAAACCATGTGCAACCAGATAGGCATGTATCTTCTCATTCCAAGCACGTGGTGCTTGCTTTAAACCATATAATGCCTTCTTTAACCTACACACCCGATTTTCATGCCCTTTCTGCACAAAGCCACAGGGCTGAAAAACATACACTTCTTCATGCAAGTCACCATTCAAAAATGTTGTTTTAATGTCCAACTGATGTACATTCCAACCATGATGGGATGCAAGTGCACAAATGCTCCGAACAGTAGTCATACGGCATGTAGGTGCAAAGGTCTCATCAAAATCAATGCCTCTTTCCTGCACATAACCGTTTGCAACAAGCCTAGCTTTATACCTGTCAATTGTACCATCAGATTTACGCTTCAGCTTGTATATCCACTTAGTGCCAATGGCCTTATTGCCACGAGGCAAGTTACATAAAGACCATGTACCATTCTTCATTATAGCATCATATTCAGATTGCATAGCAGCCATCCAATTTTCTGAATTATGTGCTTCATCAAAAGAAACATGCTCATTCTCATCATAGAGACTAGACGCAGCCATAGCATAGCAATCTGATGCAAAGGAGGCACTATGAGAGCCTGAACGAGTACGATATGACAAAGGTGCATCTAATTTACTGTCACGCAAAGTCTACACCAGCCATTTTGGCATAGTTTTGGCCTGCTCAATATTAGCTCTCTCATCAACAAGTGCATCATGTAAATCTGCATCAGAAATGGAATGATCTGCATCATCATATGAAACCTGCATATGCTAAGAAGTTGCCTCATCAGGACCAGCACTAGACTGTCCACCTGTAAAAAGAGGCATCAAAGTATCATACATGTCTTTGGAGCTAATTGATGTCTCCTTAGTACATGAAAGCAATGGCTGAATAACATCTTCCACAAAGACAACATCATGGCTAACCAAAATGTGTTTAGTCTGTGGATGATACAGACGATAGCCTTTACTTTCAGAACTATATCCAACAAAAATACATTTTACTGCCTTATCATCCAATTTTCTGGGATGTTGTTCAGACACTAGTGCATATGCCAAACAACCAAAAACACGCAGATGAGCAACAGATGGCCTGCGGTCATGCCAAGCCTCATATGGAGTGATAGACTGTAGCGCTTTAGTGGGACACCGGTTCAGTACATATGCTGCACACATGACAACCTCAAGCCAGAAACTATGTGGTAAAGCCTGACTCTTGACCATGCACCTCGCCATCTCCATGAGTGACCTGTTCTTTCGTTCAGCAACTCCATTCTGTTGAGGTGTATACGACACTATACACTGGTGTTTTATCCCACGTTTAGCCAGAAATGCATTAAAATCAGAAGACATATATTCCCCCCCGATCAGAACGTAGGGTGCCCATTTTACATGCTGACAGATTTTCAGCCAAAACCAAAAACTGTTTAAAGCACATGAACACTTCGGACTTTGCTTTGAGTGGATATACCCATGCATGCTTGGAAAAATCATCAATGAAAGTCACGAAGTAAAGGTAATTTCCAAAAGAGGATGTCTGCATAGGACCACAGACATCACTATGTACAAGCTACAATTTCTGTGTAGCCTAAACTGAACCATCTTTTGGAAAGGAGGAATGCTGCATTTTGCCCAAAATACAGCCTTCACAAACATGTTTTCTAGGTGCCTCAAGTTTGGGCAAAGAGGACACCATTTCAGATTTCTGTAGGTGTAGCAAACTAGCAAATTTTAGATGACCAAAGCATGCATGCCAAAGCTTTGCATCTGACATAGCCTGAGAATCATTTACTGCACATTCCAAATCATTTTCAGATCTTTCGTAGTCTATGAGCTTATACAGCCCACGACATAAAATGCCAAAAGCAATAATAACATCGCCATTTGATAGATCATGAACTGTACACCTATCATCAACAAATTTCACAACCAAGCCAATCTTGGCTAATGCAAAAACTGATAACATGTTCTTTTTGATCCCTGGCACAAATAAAGCATCTGAAAAAGTGAAAGAACTACCATCAATAGTAGTCAAAATGATCTTACCAACTCCCATAACAGGATAAGAGGAGTTGTTGGCGCATGTAACAGTATTCCCTGTAGGGGCAGACTCGAGTGAAGAGAAGAAACTGCGCTACGAGGTAATATGTTTGGTCGCCCCACTGTCAAAATACCAAACATCTGAGTCTACTGCAGACATGCACTGCTCATGAGAAGATGGGTCAAAACTGCAGACAGTAGTAAACACCCATTCTTCTTCCTGCACAAGATTTGCAGACTCTTTTTTTGGTGTAGAGGCGTCTGCACCAACCATTCCAGCCTCTTTCTTCTTTGCCTCTTTAGCAGCCAGTTTTGGACAGTTCTTTTAATATGATCATTCCTTTTACAATACTTACAAAACAATTTCTGCTTTTCTGATTTCTTCTCATCTATATCTTCCTTCTTCGAATATGCAGAATTAGCAGATTTCTGCTTACTAGTTGAAGAACTCCATTTTCCTTTGCCCTTCTGACTAGCCAAGAAAGCTTGATCTGCAACTCGCATAATGGACCTGTTTTGCCTAGACTGATCTTCCTGCAATAGAACAGAGACTAACTCCTCAAATGATAAGGCATTTGGATTGCCTTTCATCATCAACCGAAGAGTAGAAGCAAAACTCTGATATGAATCAGGAAGACCATTCAAAACGGTCTGCACAAGTGAGCTATCTGGTATAACCTCATCAGCAAAAATCAACTGTTCCTTCAAGTCTTTGATCTTCGTTAGGAAACTGTCCATAGAATCACCTTCATTCATGTGCTCACTCTCCAACTATTTTCGAAGGTAAGCTACACGATCCTCATTCCTAGCTTGGTACAATGTGGTAAGTGTATCCCAAGCATCCTTAGCTGTTTTGCAAGAGCGAATGTGAGGAATAATGGCATGTTTGACAGACAAAGCTATCAATGCATGTGCCTAGGCATCTCTGCCATCCTAGCGAATCTGCTCTGCAGTAGATGCAGCAGAAATAACAACACGAACAGGAATCTGCGGAATATCATCTTCGACATCATCTTCATCAGCTCCAGCACCTGTATTTGCAGTACCTATAGTCAGAGGTGTAATAGGATGCCTTTGAACACCCTGCACAATGTTCCACAATCCTTTTGCAACCAATACATGTCGCATCATATAAGCCCATAATGGGTAGTTGGTACCATCCAACTTATCCTCAACAGCCAACATATGGAATACATCACTGCTTTCAGCCATGGCCGGTGACTAAAATACCTTGATGCAGAAAATTGACTGTATCTCAAAAAGTTGAATAGAATTGCCCAGACAAGTTCTGCTAGACTTGTAGCAGACTTCGAGACGCTTAAACTGGCGAACAGAAGCTGGTATATACCTTTGGCACAAAAAGACGAAATAGCCTGCACAAGCGCTACGATAGTGTGTTCGGAGGCCGAAACGAGCTCAAATCGCGATTTCGGCACCACACAGGAAAGCTGTTTTGATCTCTGAAACACCTTGAGTATGGTCACCAAATTTCGTGCGAATCTGAGAGTGCAAATGGAGGAGTGTCGACGACACCCTAGATGAAGCGACGACCTGCTCTGATACCAATTGTTGGAGTTAGACGTCTACGAAAGCACGCGAACAACACAAGGAAGAAGAAGAAGCTTGGAGCACAACACACAATACTGAATGTATTACTAGAGAATGTACAAAGATAAGTAGCCCATTAGGGCAATAGGCGTATATACAAGCTAGGGGAAAAAAACCTCCTAAAGAGGGAAAAAAGTGCCCCGACGGTCCTAGTGTGTTCACACACATCACTACCTAAATATATCAACAAACATTTTAGCTACATGGCTGAATGTTTCCTCATAATCAATATCATAAGTTTGTGCATATCCTTTTGCTACCAAACATGCTTTATACCTTCTTATGTACCAGTAGCATTGTGCTTTACCTTGTAAACCCACTTGCAGCCTATGGGTTTCTTTCCTTGTGGCAATGGAACCAGCTTCCATGTATTGTTTCCATAAAGTGCAACCATCTCCTCATCCATAGCTTTTTCCCAATCTGCATTTCCAATTGCATCTTCAAAACAAGAAGGTTCAGCATCTTGTATTACCTTGTCATGTAGGCACAATGACGAGCCATGTAACTATCATATGTCAATCGTTGCACTGAATTTTGTATCCTCCCAAATCTTCTTGGTCCTAGGTCACTTCTCCTTGTATCATCTGCATGTGCATTTCTTACTCCTGGAGTCTTCATAGAAGGTAATCCAAGTTCCTCATCAAGAATCTTTTTAGAAACACTTGAATCTCCATCAACGTCTTCAAAACTTGCACATGTCTTATGACCAGTAGAAAGCTTTTCTTTACCTTTCTTAGATGTATTTGATGAATTTGTTGAACTGAAATTTCCACGCAATCTTCCAATACATGGATTTGAGTTGGAACTACTGCTTGGTGATGCGTCCGGTCCACTCAAAGCTTGAAATTTTGCACTTGATTTTTGAGCATTTTCTTTGTTAGTTGGTTCAAGATTCAATCCTTCTTTGGCATTTGCATAGACTCTTGACATTTCATCAAATACCACAACTCTTCTCACCTTCACCTATCATGTGAGTGGGTTATAACATATATATCCCTTTTGCGCAAGGGAGTATCCAATGAAGACACACTTTTTTGCTTTTGGATCAAGCTTCGTCCTCAATTCATCAGGAACATGTACATATGAAATACAACCAAAAACTTTCAGATGTGATAAGTTTGTCTTTTTACCTGTAAACTTCTCCTTAGGTGTAACTTGATGTACACCAGTAGTCAGAATTATGTTCATGATGTATACAGCAGTATGAACAACTTCTGCCCAATAACAATGATGCATGTTCTTCTCAGCCATCAAGGCTCTTGCTATTTCTGCAATATGTCTATTTTTGCATTCAGCAATGCCATTCTGTTGTGGTGTGTACCTGCATGAAAATTGGCACCGAATTCCATGATTTTTTAGAAAATTGTTGAACTCATTTAACATGTATTCACCTCCCCCATTAGGTCTTAATGTCTAAATATACTTCCCTGTTTGCTTTTCCACCATAGCTTTAGAAATCTAGAAGAATATACCCACACTTTTCGTGTATGGTCATCAATGCAAGTAACATAAAACCTGCAACTGCCCATAGATGTGGTCTTTGCAGGACCCTAAACATCTGTATGTACTATTTCTAGTATGTTCTCACTAACATGCTTGTCATGTGGAAATGATGCTCTTGACTGTTTTCCAAATTGACATGTTGCACATACCTTCTGCATCTTTGCAACCTTGAAATTTGGTAGTCCATGGACAATCTCCTTTGACTGCATCAATTTCAGCCTTTGCAAGTTTGCATGTCCAATCCTTTTGTGCCAGATCTCTATATCAGCAATGACTCTTGCACCTTTTGCAAACATGGCTGCATTCATTTTCTGAATTTTCACATTTAAGGTGAACATCCTACCCACTTTGTTTCCTTTGGCAATCAATCTTCCATCATGCTTCTATTCTTCTACATATAACCCATCAGCATTGAACCTGACTTGTAATCCTTGGTCAACCATTTGTCCAACAGAAACCAGATTCTTTGTTATATTTGGAACATGCAACACATTAGCAAGATGTTTTACCTTCCTGTCCTCCATAGACAATGTTATGTTTCATGTATGCTCGATAGGGTGTGATGTGTTATCACCTATTTCAACATATCCAAGAACTAGCGATTTCTGCAAAGTACTAAACCATTCTACATGACTGTCATGTGATTTGAAGCACCTAAATCAACATACCAAACATTATCATTCAATTTTGAAACACCCGCAGATATCGTATTCATCATGTGATGTTGAACCATGAACAAATTCTTAGAATTGTCTGCACTTATGGATGCATAATTGTTTTGCTACCTTCTGTTATTTTAATTCTTCAACCTGAAATCATGTTCAAAGTGTCCAAGTTTACTACAATTCCAGCATCCTTTACTATCATTACCTGAATCATTTCTTTGGAAATTTCTATGACCTCTTTGGCTCCCCCTTCCTTGAAATTATCCTCTTCCTCCTGCATGATTCTGTTGTTGACCTTGGTCTTGGTTACTATTTCCTCTTCCACTTCCAAAACCTCTACCTCTACCTCTTCCTCTACCAGAGTAGAATACCTACTCAGAACTAGGCTTTCCTTGGGAGTTTGAATCCTCACCAAGATTCTTTTCTTCAATAATCAGCATGGATACCAAATCAACAAAATTCATAATATTTTTTCTGGTCTGTATATAAGTTATGAACTGCTTATATGCAGCTCCTAAACCATGAAGGCACACTTCCACCTCATAATCATCATCATCATCATCTACATTCATGCCAATAGATGCAAGTGATTCATATATGCTTTTGATTTTCAAGGTGTAGTCACTTACCGACATGCCCTTCTTCTCCAATGTATGCAACTCGTTCTTGAGTTGCAATTTCCATGCCTTTGTATTGGTCTCATACAATGTGACTATTAGGTTGCTGGAATGTAATTGTAATTACTGGAAAAATGTAATTTGACAGGACGCACATCGAAAAGATGTAGCATAACACTTGTAACTTTTTGATAATAAAAAAGTGTGAAAGCAGATGCGCGGGAAGAAAGACGTCGGACTATGGGTTTGTGCGGTGCACCTATGGGTCGTTTCAGCGTAGTTTTACTTAACTTGTGTCTGGAATTCTTACTGTTCTGAGTCTTAAGTCATTTTGGTGATCTTTTTTGTGTAATACTTTGTTGATGAGGATATAAGTTTAATTGTGGTTGCGCATAAATCACCAGTGAAGAATCAATGTTATTCTGCGTTAATGAATATTATAACTTTATCGCAGTGATATACTCTGTATATTGTTAGAAAGTCTGGTGATGAAATTGTTAATTACAAGTTTGCTGGTGGATAGTCAGAGTAATGTGATGAGTAACTTTGTGCAGTGAATGTTTTCTTTGGGAAAAGAATCATAGGGCCTCTGTAATATAGACCCCTGACCATCCCAAGAACCCAGTAGTTGATTTATTACTGATAGCCATTAACACTGGCGCCGGCCATGGGGCGTGGAATAGCTAGTCTGAGGACAAATTAAGGTTAGATGAAAGAAAGAATTCTATGATATATGCATGTAATGTGTTCCGATGAATCTTATCCGAAGTACCGAAGTGATCAGCATCCGTTGAAAGTTACTAGCACATTGGGAACACCCTCCGGTGGCAGTGATGAAGGAACACCACAACATTTTCTTGTTCAAGGATTACAAATTATACCAGAATTACAACCCGTTCAATCTGTTGAACGTGTGGTCAGTGGAGTAGGTGCTGATTCCGGTGATAGCTTGGTGAATTCTAGTGACAACCCAATTTTTAGTTCTAATTCTGGTGGTACTAGTACATTTGTGGGTCAAAGTTCTAATCAAAAGTTCATTTCAGTCATAAAATACAATGAATGGAAGTTGAATTTAGACGTGTGTGATCGAATCATCGATACCATACAATCGGAGACTTCGCAAAGCGATTACACAACAAAGCAGCAATCAGAATCAACCTGTTCAAGTAATTCCGAATTGATACTTCCTCTTGATTTAGATGACATGAGTAGTATGCAACAACAACATCAGTAACAACAACACCAACACCAACAACAACAACAACAACAACAACAATAGTAGGTCATACACCCATGACCAATACCTGCTGGAGTCACATATACTAAATTTGGTGGATTTCTAGGTGATGATCTTGATGCTCATGTCCGTACTTTTGAAATTAATTATGTTGTATTAAACTATCCAGCGGATCCAGCATATAAGCCTATAGTGTTTCAATCCACCCTCGTTAATGAAACTAATCATTGGTTAACCGAATATGATATTAATCATTTTGGTCAATATGACGATGTTAAGAATGCCTTCTTACAATGTTTTCGATTAAAGAAAAATGCGGTTGAAATCTTTGATTACTTACAAAACAATAGACAGAAACCACATCAGAGTGTGCAAGAGTATGCAACTTTATTCCGCACTCATCTATGGCAGCTTCCTCCAGCACATGGTAATCTACTGGATGATGTGATTAATCAATGGTTTATTAATGGATTAAACCCCCGACTCAAACAAAATATGATTATTCGATGTGTGGGCGGTATGACCTTGGTTGCAATCATTGCTATGGCATTACAATTGGAACATAAGGTTGGTGTTTTTACTGAAGATCTGGATTGGTTAAAAGCCTCCAAGAGTACGAATGATGATCCATTGAAACAAGTATATTGCACCAAATGTAAGAACCCGAGGCATACTACTTCAACTTGTGCACTAAATCAAATGTACTGTGCTATTTGTAATACGACAAATCATTCTACCGAAACTTATCCATATAATGCAAAAGTACAGACCAAATCGACCATAAATGCCATAATACAAGAGCAAGGACAACCCTCTGCCCACTACGTACCACCACATTTGAGAAATACATCTTATCAAACTTACAAAAATTACAGAGGACCACGACCAAACAATTTGGGATAGCCTCATTGGAATTCAGGACAATCCGGTGAAAGTGCATCCCTCCCACCACCAAGATGCCATTTTTGTGGAGAAATTGGACATATCCGCAGATATTGTAAAGAGGCATCCGAATATGATAAGAGAAGAAAAGAATGACAACATCCAATGGCAAATATGGTATACATCTCAGCAGTAGATACACAAGCGACAACAGTTCAAACACAGTCCGGTAAGAAGTTGAACCGAGCTGCTCATATTTTTGAACCAGGAATTCGAGAACAACAATGGATGTCTACTAAAGCAAGCATGTGGGCAAGTCAAGAACCAACTGTCTTTCTCGATCCGTTACCAGTGGTTCAGCAGCCAGTACAGAATACTCCACTGAAAGAGATGGACCCAGTTCAATTACCGCCGGAGGACACACCAGACTTGATATCGGGTATGCCAAATTTTGATTCTATGTGGAATATTTTATCAAATGCATCTATTATGATCCCGTTGGGGCAGCTTTTATCATTGGCCCCTGGTATTCGACATCAATTTATTAACAAATTAGTCCAGGATCTTCGTTGCACACCTTCTACGACAACCGTTAGCCCAAAAACTGATTCTACGATGGATCATGATGTTCCTTTAATCACGGTATGGTATAAAAACCACAAAGTTTCACAAGTATTAATTGATGGAGGCTCATGGGTTAATATTGCTACAACCACCCTATATAAGAAGTTAGGATGGACTTAGATTGAGCCCATCTAGTTCTTTGTAAGAATGGTTGATCAATCTCGAGTACATCCAGTGGGTTTGGTGTGTGTTATACCCATTATGCTACAGGGGGCAATGTTTAAAATTGCTTTTGTTGTCTTGGAATTATGTGAATCAAGCTTGGATTACAACTTATTATTCGGAAGGCCATGGTTGAAGCAAGCAAAAGTGTTACAGGATTGGTCTACACATGAACTTATTTTTAAACGCAATCACCGAAAATATGTTGTACCCTTGGATGGTATGAGGCCTTGCGACTTTCATGCACAACCTTACGTGGCAAAACCCATGCATATGTTGGATGGTCTTTCGGATGATGAAGAAGAAGCTTTTTTAAATGCTAACTAGGATTTGTTAGCACTGGGTATAGTTGATTTACAACCCATAATGGATAATTGGACTCCGGCCGCTTGTACATACGTAGTCCCTCTCACCAAAGAAGTGGAACCAATTATAGAATCAACTAATCACTTGTAATTTGGGTGACGAGGTTAGCCCGTGCCCGGTCAAGATTAAGGCCGGATTACCTGAGACTTTTACGATTTACTACAGTTGCTGAAGGAATTTGCAGATGTATTTGCTTGGGACTATCGCGATATGAAGGGATTGGATCCTCGCATCTACCAACACCATGTGATGCTCAAACCAGACGCTCGGCCAATTAAACAATAGAGTTATCGAATGAATTCCAATTATGTTGTGCAAGTGAAGGCTAAACTGGATCGACTGTTGAAAGTAGGTTTCATTGTTCCCATTGAGCATGCCGAATGGATCTCTCCTATTATCATCGTCCCAAAGAAAAACAAGCAATTACGAATTTGTGTGGATTACCGAAAACTTAATGCAACGAGGGTACCCGATTCATTTCCACTTCCTTTCTTGGATACTATTCTAGATGATGTTGCAGGACTAGAAATGTACTATTTTTTGGATGGTTATAGTGGCTATAATCAGGTACTAATGGCTGAAATGGATATTCCCAAGATCGCGTTTATTACAAATTGGGGAGTATACGCTTATACGGTGATGTGGTTTGGGTTATGCACTGCTCCAAGCACTTTTCAACGATGCATGTAGGAAATATTTTCTCCCTACTTAACTACGTTTATGCGGGTGTATCTGGACAATGTTTCATTATGTAGTGATACATCGGCTCACCTTTACCACCTCAGATGCTGCTTTTCCAAGTGTCAAGAGTTTTGTCTTTGTTTAAATCCCAACAAATCTATCTTTTCAGTTTCTTGTGGCAAGCTACTCGGTCATGTTATTTGACAACAAGGAATTCAAGTGGACCCTGATAAAGTTTGTGCGGTGTTGAATGCACCCCCTCCTGCGACACCAAAGGAAGTTATGCGATTCCTTCTTCAAATATAGTGGCATGGTCGACATCTCCGGTGGCTCGCTCATGTTGCTATACTGCTTAATCATTTGATTACCAGTAACCCTCGACAGTTTGTGTGGATGCAGGGATGTCAATTGGCTTTTGATCAATTGAAAACTCTCCTTACACAGGCTCCTATTTTACAAGCTCCTAATTGGCAACTTCCTTTCCATGTCTTTGTGGATGCTTCTGATATTGCAATCGGCAGTGTGTTAATGAAGCAACATGATAAGTGGTTTTGTCCTGTTTATTACGCAAGTCGACGACTACCAGCTACTGAATGTAATTATTTCATTACTAAATGAGAATGCCTTGGTCTAGTCTATTCGGTGAAAAAATTCTGGCACTATTTGCTGGGATGTAAATTTACCTTCCATGTAGATCATGCGGCCTTGGTTTATCTTGTACGATAACAACATTTAGGTGGTAGATTAGCTCAGTGGGTGTTGCTGCTTCAAGAATTTGATTATAATGTTGTGCATCACCTGGGATCAACACATGCTCTTGCATATTTCCTTTCTCGATTGGATTCTGGTGAGCCTCCTGGTGGCATTGATGATACCACTCTGGCCATCTATGTGACCGACTTAGTTCAGGATGATTCCCAAGCATTACGTATCTCACCTTCATATTATGACACCCTCATGATTTTTCTTGCCCCCAGATGTCCTCCAAATACTACTTCGATGTCAGCTCGCAATAAATTGGCTATGTATAGGTGCCAATTTCACATCATTGTGGGTCAATTGTATTATATGGATCCATTTGGCATGCTCTTGTATTATATGGATCCATTTGGCATGCTCTTATAATGTATTCCTCCACACAAAGTTTCTTCGGTAATCGCAATGGCTCATTCCACTCCTTTCGATGGGCATTTTTTGGTAGACCTTACATACCAGAAAATTTTGCATAGTGGATTATGGTGGCCCACAATGCATCGTGATATTGCTGCTTATATTCAACAGTGTGATGCCTACCAACATACTGGACAACCTTTATGCCGGCACCATTTTCTACTTTTTCCCTTGAGCCCTTCCAAAAGTGGGGATTGGATTTTATTGGTCCTATTATGCCTCCTTCTATTGTTGGTGGTTACACTTCACTGTGGCCAAGATGTTTCGCCTTCCACAAGCCGGTCATACTGAAGTTCCCCTTCTCCCATTGGCAACGATGAAGAAGCTCTTTCCCCGACATTCCTCCAACAAATTCTCCATCTTGTGCTGACCCAAGCTAGAATGTTCCACATCGCAATTTTTGGTGACCGCCCTTAACCTCCAAAAACGAACTTACGATATTTCTCGACCCTTCTATTCCTTGATCGATGCTGTCACCTATAATAAACAACGATAGCAGATGTGGGGGAAGAAAGACACCGAACTGTGGGTCTGTGCGGTGCACCTGTGGATCGTTTTAGTGCAGTTTTACTTAACTTGGTGTCTGGAGTTCTTATTGTTCTGAGTCTTAAGTCATTTCGGTGATCTTGTCTATGTAATACTTTGTTGATGAGGATATAAGTTTAATTGTGATTGCTTGTAAATTGCAGGTGAAGAATCAATGTTATTCTACGTTAATGAGTATTATAACTTTATTGCGGTGACATACTCTGTATATTGTTAGAAAGTCTGGGGGTGAAATTGTTAATTACAAGTTTGCTAGTGGATAGTCAAAGTAACCTGATGAGTAACTCTACGCAGTGAATGTTTTCTTTGGGAAAATAATCATAGGGCCTCTATAATACGAACCCCTGAACATCACAAGAACCCAATAGTTGATTTATTCCTAATAGCCGTTAACATGACCTAACTGTTCCAAGCCTCTTTCGGAGCCTTGGCATCATGTATGTGACCAATCATGCTATCCTGTATGCTAACAGATAGCCAATACATTACCTTTTCATGCTCCTTGATTCCATTCCTCATATGCTCTTAACTGGTCCACAATATGATTTTTCTTTGGTAACTGCAAAGCATTTTTGTTCTCTCCTTTGATGTACTTCGAGTAGCCTTTTCCCATCAAGAAATTCATCATTCTAAATCTCCAAGCATGGAAGTTGTTCTTTTCTAGCTTATCGCTCATAAGCTGATTCATTCCATGCCATTTCTACAACAATTCACAACATTGCAAAACACTACAAGCAACACTTTTGCTTGAACACTATTGCACTATGACATGATAATTCGATCTCAAAAAAACATAGTTTTTGTGTATCAACAGTACACGAAATCGCTTGAAGTTCTGGATCTAGAATATATGAGTATTGTCAAACAGGACACAAGTTACAGTTTTGCAAATTGACCTGGTTTTTCTATGGGCCCACCTTGTAAGCTCAAAATGGAGGTCGAGATGGCTCTAAAATGTTGATTTGACGTACTGATGTTTGTAGTAATATGAGGTCATTTCTGAATCACACTTTCTCCATGCCTTCTCACATACTCATCACCGTCAGCCTTCTCCACGAGTTCTCTACAACCATACTGGCTTTGATACCATGTCATGAAGAAGAAGATAAGGAAGAGAGATCACACACACACACTCACAATCAAGGAGAAGCATGCACTCAGATTGAGGCAAGGAAGAATGATCTTCTTCTTCTTCTTGTATTACATAAAAAGGAATGTACAAGAATTACCTAAAAACAAGAATACAACTACTGCAATATATAAAGACTAGTACATAAGGAAAAACCGAATTTCCGCAAATGAGTGAGTTGGCAAGAAACAAATGTGCCATCAATCTCGGTAGATAAATCTAATAAAGCTCAATGAAGTGTCCGTAACATATATTGGTGTGACCACTATACATGTCACAGAAGTGAAAAAAGTGATACATCCCGGACCTCACATGTTGAGCTTGATATCTCAACATTGCTTGGGCTCATTCCTTCACTTTGGCTCCAAGCTTTGTGTCCTTGCTTCATCAAAGCTTTGCTCATTTGCTTTGGCTTGTCCAAATAGGAGCATTGAGTTGAATTCCTAGCTCAACTCAAGAATCAAACACATTTAGTCATCATATCATGAGCATACATATTTGCTTTTGCAATTTTACCTCAATGGATTTTATCCACAACAAGATACATCCACAAATTTCATACATGGCAGCCTTGCATCTTACCAATCTTCATCCCATCCAAAAACATGTACTTTCAGCTCATATGGCTGAACATGGCCAACCTTTAGTGCTTCAATATCACATTAAAAAATTACATATAATCATGCATGCAAATCACCAATCATTTGAGCATATGTTTAGCTCACTTTATGCCAATTCATATGGCTACATAGTCCTACAAAATTTTAGCTTGTATAGGCTTTGTAAAGTAGCCTATTACTCATTCACACATCATCAACATGTGTATATATCTTTTTTTACCACATGTGCATCCATTATTGCATATTAGACATCAATCATCAACTTTAAATTCATCCTATATTCAGCTTAAGCATGGCTATCCAAGATTCTCATACATCTTAAGCATAACTTTCACAAGCATGCATACAAAAGCATCTTCATTGCATATATTATTTTTCACCAAGTAAGAAGCATATAATGATATCCTTAAGCATACATAAAAGCTTCACTATTCAGCCATGTACATAATACAAACTTGCACTTCATTCAATTGAGGGAAATACCTCAAACATGAATACATTGTTCATATACAACTATGTGTAGTTGCTCATCCAAGATTCTTCACTTCAATCTTCCTCTTCTTGTGTAGGCTGATCATAAATCTTCAACAAAGTGATTAACATCACTTATAGCATGCTTCCATGATCAAGAATCTAATAGAGACTATGACAAGAGAGTTTCTTACTTCAAATAGCATAGAGCAACAAAGTTGTCTTACATACACAAGGTTCATCTCCATAGCTTTCCAATGAGCATGATAACTCCAAGATTTCCTTTTCCATCTTTGAATCTTCTTCAAGATCTCTTTAAGCATACATGGGATCCAATTCCAATGCTCTACAACAAAAGTTCTGATACGAAAATGTGGGGAAATTTCACTCCAATATGCACAGCAGAAGTTAGAGAACCTCTCCTAAAATTGGTTCTACACATAGTCAAATTTCTTAGCTTTCTAGAAACCTAAAGAATGCTCCATTTAGAGTTCATATGACTAGGCAACCAATTGTTAAAGTGTAGACCACCTATCAACTTAGGTTAAGCAAAAAACTAAGGTTCGTAAGAAATATTCCCAGTCACTATTGGAGAATCATCTAATACTGATATTTGAGATACAAAGAGTATGAGACATAACATTTCCAAGAGGATATCATATTCATTAAATGAATAAGTACATAGAGAGATATCACCTTCACAATGTGGTTGTGTATAGAAAGCTATGTGGCTAGAATACCTATGTGTATTGTAACACATAAATGAGGTACCTTTGATATCCATTGGTGAAAGAATGACCAGCATATGCTTCACCCTCTCCTTGTCATTTCCACAAATTTTCACATTCAAATCACTTCTATATATAGAGATATGGGCATGGGACTTCTCACCTATCCTTACATCTTCTCTTACCTCTTGACCTTTCACTTCATGTCCTTTGTCTTTCCATTGCATTGGGTGACTTTTGGTGATCCAAATCACTCCATATGGATAAGGTCACGACTTTTTTGAGTATTCCATCTCTATTATCTTATTTTGGCTTTTATCTCAGCCATAAATACATTTGCACTTTTAATTCAACACTCTCCTCTAAGGTTATGGGTGTACTCTCTATATGTTAAGGGTATATCTTCCTTTTTGGCTTACAAGAAATACATAAATCATGAAGAGGTAATTAATGAGAGGTGAGTATGTGTCAAGCCTAACAATTGGAGCTTACAAAAGTTCCATAATTTTCAATAGGTTGTATAGAAGAAGAAACCCCTTTGCTAAAGATGTGAAAAGAATTTAAACCTATCTTGAATTAAAATGGAAAGGGAAATGGTGGTTCTTGGGAATAAAAAAAGTAAGAGAGATGAAAGCTATCTTAAATATAAGTAAAAAGGAGTATAGTGACAACACAAATGAATTGTGTAGAGGTAAAACACATGACTTGTGAATGTGAAGTTGTGGGTTCCCTCCTTGGTAGATGAGAGTAAGCTAAAGGAGTAAATTGTAGGTGTAAACTGTAGGTTCAATTTTAGTAACTCATATTGAAAAAAAGGGAGTGAGCTTAGAGGATGATTTTGATATTTAAAAATTGAACCAAGGCTTGAATAATTCAAAAGCCATGACCCCTTATCCATTAGAAGAGAAAGGAAACACCAAAGGACTCACAAGGGAGATGGAAGATCAAGAAAGAGTTAATTGAAGGCCAAGCATCAAGAAAAGGGTATGTGCATCACCTATACATGAAGATATGCTTTTGTATAAGCTTTATGCACTAGATCCTCTCTCTCTAGTGTATTTTGTTAGATATAATCCACTTGTAATAGTTACTTCTCTATATTTGTACATCCTCTTGTAGTGTTCGTACACTTGAATGAAAGATTATCTCTCATAATTTATGCATACCAAATAGGTTGATCTAATAGGTCTTCTACTATGACATATTCTTGAATCTCTTGGAGCTAAAGTTTTGCACAAGTGGATAGATAGGTATTGTTTCATAGAATAGATAGTTGTTTGATTTATAAACACTCAAATTGAGTGAGTATTGGCTCAATTTGAAGCTAACAGAGTCTACTAAGTGTGGAAAAGGTCTTGGAACCATCCAATTTCACAAATGAGATAAAATAGATTGATCTAGGTCATATAGTTTTGGGAAGTAGGCTAGAGGATCTACTTGGGATCATTGTGCTTTTTTTGCACACATAGAGAATTTATTCCGCATAATTGGTATTAGAGCTTTTGAATCTTGGATTAGGACCAAGACACTACAAGGGAGTAACACTCAGAGAAGGTGTTTCATCAAAGGACGAAAGAATTGTGTTGTAAAGGTACACTCTATATCACATTCTCTTATGAATGGCAGATTTGGGACAAAAGGTGGAGTTTTAAGACAAGGAAAACTACCAACCCTACAGGTTTAGGATTATAAATTGCTGGAGCAAGACAATCACCAATTGATGATTATATGAAGCTTAGGAGTGAAGACTTGAAGAAAAGATTGAAACCTAAGAGCATGAAGTGAAGTAGAGGTTTAGAAAGAGATGGTCTATATACACATGTATATTAGCTTTTGTAAATACTTCACAAATACTTGAAGTAATGTCAAATCCACTCATATGTATATATACACTTGTATATGGTCATAATATATATGAGAGATGAAATATAGATGATATAGAGAGGAGTAGATCATAAGTTGAAGACAATTATCCATCATATGTAAGATGACTTGAATAGAAGAAGCTTTCTAAGAATTGCATGTAGATCTTTTCTCCATTTCTCCTCCTTTGCTTAATCATTTTAGAAATCCTTTTGTACGTGTCTAAGTTCATAGTTTATGCATGTATGGTCAAGTTTTGAGAGTTCGATTGCAAACAAACTACGAGAATTGTGAGTAGGAACATTTGTATGTGTAACTGTGTTAAGTGACTTCTGAAACAAGTGCAATTTTGATGGTAAATGTTTTGATCAGATCTCAGTGTAGAGTGTTAGACAAATGAGGAATCAAAATCTAAGTTGGAAGGTAAGCCATCTATATCTAAAAGTATTTGATTAAACGAGTTGTAGATTGAGAGAACCAAGTAGTTAAAGTTCTACATGTAAAAGTCGCCTGCAGAGAGAGCCTGTTTCACACATAGGTTTACTTATTGAAGTAAATCTAAAGTTTTATAAGTTCTTTTGAAGAACTTTTGTAGTAGCTGCCCAAACACTAGATGAATGTTATATCAAAGTTTCATAGAAAACTTTAATCATTTCATCAGTGAATGAATGAGCTTTGTGAAGCAGACTTTTCTGAGTGAACTTATTATTCACAGAAGTGACAGAGGTTCATAATTTGGCAAAGATTTTCCAAAATTGAAGAAGGTTATGAGTTATACTTGATATAGAGGTGTTCTAAATTCAAGTATATCTTGTCTTTTGGAGATAAATCATCTCCATCAGTGGTATTAGAGCAGATTTGATCAAAGTTGAAGGAAAGGAAGAACCCGACTGCTGTAGACATACAAAATTCAACATTTGAAGATTCAAAACGATAAAGTGTGAAGGAAAAGCTAAAGGGAGACACACAAAAGCAATCAAAAGGATCATAAGGAGTAAATTTCAAAGCAAAGGTACATTCATTACTCATAAGGTTGAAGATTTGTTAGTACAGGTGAAGAAAGAATGGGAGATAGTCTCCAAATTGAGAAGTTGGACAAAGAGAACTATCCAGATTGGTCTGTGTAGATGGAAGCTCATCGTATGAGCAAAGATCTGATAGGATATATTACAGGAGAAGAAGAAAACCCAAAATTCAAAGATCCTAGTATTCCTAGTAGGGAGGAGCTTACAAACTTAAAGGTTTGTATGAAGAAGGATGCTCAAAATAAGAGCATTATCTATCTGGCAGTGAATGATTATTTGCTTCCTCACATTAGAGGACTTGAAGGCGCAAGTGATATATGGAATGCTTTGGAGGAGGATTTTCAGAATACAAAAAAGTCAAGGAAAGCATCACTATGGGCAGAGTTTACCACATTCAAGAAGAAGGCCTCACAATCAATATCTGATTATGTGACAAAGATGAAAGACATTACTGATTCTTTAGGTGCAGTTGATGAAGACATTGAAGAAGATAAATTTGTAAGACAAATTCTCATAGGTCTAAGAGGAGATGAGGTGGAAGCCTTTCATCTTGTCAAGTGAACTTTCATTAGATCATTTCACTCCTGATTTGAATCAATTATTAGGACATATGCTAACTTTTGAGAATGATATCAAAGGAGATGTTGATAAGACTGCAGGTCATGCAATGTATTCTAAGGATAAGAAGAAAGCTATCTAAGGAAAGCAACAATCAGTTGAAGATGAAGGTACTCCAAGCCAAGCAAACGTCCTAAGAGGAAGAGGAAGTGGTAGAAGTAGATGAAGAGGCAGAAAAAACAAGGATAATGTCAAAGCTTGTTGGTTATGTGGTAAGACTAATCATCTAGCTCATGAATGTTGGCATAACAATCAAAGTGTTAGTAGCTTTAATCAGAACTATAATCAAAGAGACAAAGGTGGAAGAAATCAGAGAGGACGTTTCAGAGATAGAGGTAGTAGAGGCTTCTTTGGAAGAAATGGTGGAAGAAACTTTCAAGGTCAGTCCTACAACAATACCTACTACAATTATGCATCAGATCAAAAGGAAGACTCAACCCTAATCATGAATGCAACATGTGAAGTTCCAAGTGAAGACCAAAGAGTGTTTTACATTGATTCAAGATGCATCAATCATTTGAGTGGTAACATTGCTTTGATGACTAATTTTGGAGAATAAAGTGATTAATCATACAGTTCAAACAAGTGACAACACAAAGCACAAGGTGAAGTCTATTGGATTAGTAAAGGCCAAAGATGAAAGTACTCTTTTGATTAAGGTTTGTATGTTCCTACAATTCCAAAGAATTTGATTAGTGTAGGAAAAATTATGGAAAAAGGATATCAAGTGAGGTTCACTAATGATGGAGTTTATGTTGAAGACCCTAGCCAAGGGTATAAGCAAATTGTTATAGGAAAGAAAAAAGGGAGGCTCTTCACATTGAGGGTACAAGGTAATGTTGGACATGCCTTGTTCACATATGGAGAGCAAAATACTTTTGAGTTGGATCTTTGGCACAAAAGGCTTGGGCACTTCAATGAAAAAGGTATAAAAGAGATGATTAATAATGGTTTAGTACTTGGATTACCTAATGTTGCAGGTCAACACATGACATAAAGATGTGAAGCATGTCAATTAAGGCTCATAAGCAATTATATAACAAACATGGTTTCATGTATTCAAAAAGACTTGAATTGGTACATAAAGATGTGTGGGGTCCTTCCTTTTCCCATTACAAAATATTTTTACAAAGAAATGTGGTCATCCACATCGACTGCTAACAAAACACCAATTATTATAATGAAGAAGAAAGATGGATCTTAGAGGATGTGGGTCAACTACAGAGCACTCAATAAGATTACCATCAAGCATAGATATCCCAGGCCCAGGATAGATGATCTCCTAGATGCTCTAATTGGAGCAGCTGTATATAGTAAGATAGATTTGAAAAGTGGTTCATAGGAGACATTTTGGGAATTATCAATATTTATTTATGCCATTCGGTGTGACTAATGCACTTGCTACTTTCATGATGTTAATGAATGATATTATACAATCATTTTGTTGATATATTTAGGTGGTGATCTCGGAGTACCATTACATCCAACTCCAATAATATGGAAGAATTAGCGGAGTTATTAGCAAAGAAACTAGGAGTCCAGGGACAAAGAACTTACCAACACCCAGCCCAAAGAGTGCCTATGTTACGAAGGTGTAGCCTATGTGGAGGAGATCACCCCACCCACATGTGTGTGCGAGGAGGGACTGGCGCACAACATACATATCCATACAACAGACATCACCAACAAGGGACCGCCTTGTACTGCCACATAGAACAAAAATACACCAACCACACTACAGAGAACTGTCCATTCAATAGGCAAGCATGCCCTTTACAACCACCTCTGTATAGACCATACAGATATCCACCTAGAGAGCCAGGCAGAGAGATGCCCAGATACAATCCCTATCCAACACAAGCAGGAGCATCGAGACCTTATGAACAAGCACCATATCCACCACCCCAACCAGTGTTAGGGCCACAACTGTCACAACCTCCACAAGTGGTACCTGTGAAGTACGCCCATCCAGAAGAAAATTTGGAAAGAGCAATAGTGCCAGCATCAACAACGATCAATGTGGAATCAACGAACCCTGGATATGATCTGCCCTCAGGAGATTATTATCCATATGAAGCCAACATGTTAGAGTATGAATCAGCTTATGATTCGACTTATTATGGCTATGAAGGATATGATCAAGATTATGGAACCTAGGTAGCAACCTTGATGTATACTGCACCTAAAGTACAACCAGTCATGAGACCACCTATTAGACCACCTGTGCCAAGAGGACCTTGCTAGCGGAGGAGACCATTTTATTAGAGAATGTCCTTGACCTTACAATCCCCCACCACCTAGGACTTGGGAAGGATATTGCAATGATTGCGGAAAGGAACACCTTTTTAGGGACTTCCGTAAGAACCCAACTAAAGTCTAAGACACAGTGCCGATTAACGTAATTGAAGTAATAGAAGCATCTGGAAGTGATAAGGAGTATACAGTACCTTTAAAGGCTATTACGAGAGCTCAAACGAAAGAACAAAAAGGAAAACAACCAGAACAGGAACGAGAGAGCAAAAAAATGGTAAGCCCCAAGATTCAAATAATTGAAGATTCTGAGGATCTACGTGAAAGTACCCAGAACATTAAAGCACAGAAATGGAAGGAAAGAAGAGAAAAAATCAAAGATAAATGGATGAAAAACAAAAGTCAGGACAATAAGAAACAAACTAGAAATAGGAAAGAACAAAAAGAACAAGAAATTCAGAAAGAAGTGCCCATTCCACCACCTATCCAAGAGGTAGAGCAACCAGAATCCATTTTAGCTGACCCAAAATCCGACGACCTAGACATGTGGTTGAAGGCTTACCAAGCTAGAATTAAGATGGGACCAAAAGTAGAACAACACGAAAAACTTTACCCACAAGGAGAATTAGAAAAAGAAAGGCTTGCATTATGTCGAAAGCTTATAGAGGTTGCACAAGCTACCCTAGAAAAGACTATTCCAGCCCTCCCAGAGACGAGAATACCAAATAATCAATATAATGAACACGTCGGAGCCTTGGATAAAGAACTTAGAGGGAATGACGATAAGCAAGGGCAAATAAGAACACAGGATGAACCTATGTCAACCATACCAGACTTAGAGGCCGATTGGCCGAAGGAATTATGGAATAGAATCCGAGAAGAGCAATGGAAGAAGAATGGAGTAAGTAAGCCTCCTTTTGAGGAAATAGATGTAGAAGTTTATCAACCAAACCCCAACCTGGAAGAAGTATATGAGGAAGTATCAAGACTCGACAGAAATAGAGAAGAAACCCAGAGCATTTCAACATTGCCTAATTACATGGGAGAATACGAAAAGGAGTCTATGATAATACGAGCACCCACGGTGCATGGAAAGGGAAAAGAAAACTCAGGAAAGAGTTCACACAATCTAACGGAACTAAAGAAGACAAAAGTGCAATGCAAACTGACTGTCGAAGAACTACTTCAAATTAAGCCGCATTTATGGAAGAAAATAGCAAGCCAAATGGAATTAGGGCAAGAGAAGGAAGAGGAAGAAGTTAAGGGAAAAGGAAACTCAACTAAAATACAAATTCCAGTTGATAAAGTGGGAGAATTTAGTGAAGGAGACGAAGGTAACACATGCCTACCTGTCACTTACAATGGGTACATGACCAAGGCTATACTAGACACAGGAGCTGGTGTAGGAATTGCCACCAAAGAGATTTGGGAAAAATGGGGAAGACCTGCCTTACGACCCACACGCATGAAACTCCAATTAGCAGACAGTCATGTGGAGAAACCCTTAGGAATACTGGAAAGAGTCAAATTGACTACATGTGGGGTTGAGTTTGAACACACACTAGCCATTTGTAAATTCGAAAAGGCTAATAATTACGAGATGATATTAGGACGACCCTTTATGAGACAAATGCGGGTAGTACAAGATTGGGGAAGAGATTCACTGTGTCTACAACATCAAGGAAATACCACTAAAATAAACTTGCACACCTTTTCCTATAGAGATGTCCCTCCACTACAATGGAATCCCATACGCAAAGAGGAAGATGACCTATCCATTCATAGTGCTGGATCGAGTGATCAATCATGGATACACGAGGACGCTCAGTTATGTATGTGTAAGGAAGCCAAGAAAGAAGATGACAAAAGAAAGATATGGCCGATAGGACATCCTAACTACCGACCAGTAGAGGACCCAAGGTAGATGCCTCAAATCTTTCCGGATGAGACCTTTGAACCGCATGGATGGATGGAAATCCTAGCAACCTTAGATGTGTGTGTGAATGAGGAAGTCTTGACAATGAATGAGTGCGTAGATGAGGAAGGCTATGATGTAAATCTTTACATGGTTGTCCTTCAAGAAGTAGAAGAAGGGGAAGTCTTGGAAAAAGAATGGAAAGAGGAGTATGAGAGTATAGAAATGGAACCAGAATTCGATTTCGAAGAAAGCTACCTGGACACCATTCAAAACAGAGAGAAACAGGAACCGACCAAGATCCTGGCAATAGAAGCTGCTCCCAGAGTACAAGAACAAGGAGCAGAAATGAGTAAAATTGGACCAGACCCAGATCTGTTCGAAGTCCCTGAACATTTTAAAAGATATGAAGTAGAGGAGAGAAAAATAGCTATTCAAATGCCTAAACGAGAAGCTCGAGATGGAGAAGCATACGACAACAAAGAACAAACAAAAAAAATTGTAGTAACAGTGGAAGACGGAGAAGAACGATGCACATACATAGGCAAAGATGTATCAATAGAGGAGGAAGAAGAATTAATACAATTGATCCGAGAATACTGAGATGTGTTCGCATGGACGTATAAAGATCTCAAGCGCGTGGAACCCACTATTTGTTCTCATCGAATACCAATGATGGAAGATGCAAAACCATCGAAACAATGCCCTTATACATATAATGAGGTTTATGCAGCGAAAATTAAGGAAGAAATAGACAAGCTACTAGCGGCAGGTTTCATATATGAGATAGAACACACCGAGTGGGTATCACCACTAGTAGTTGTGCCTAAGAAGAACGGAAAACTGAGGGTGTGCATTAACTTGAAAAAGGTCAATGCAGCCACCATACGTGATAGCTACCCATTACCCATTACGGACCATCTATTGGAAAGAGTAGCAGGAAAAGAAGTATATAGCTTCTTAGATGGATTCTCCGGATACAATCAAGTAGCTATTGCCACTGAGGACCAACATAAGACTGCGTTCGCAACCAAATGGGGAGTTTATGCTTTCAGAGTGATGCCTTTTGGACTCACTAATGCACCTGCTACTTTCCAACGATTGATGTGTCACGTTTTTAAGGAATTTCTGAAAAAAAGCATGGAAGTATACGTAGATGACCTATGTACATACTCTAATCAAAGACAAGATCATATTCCAGAGTTGAGGAAGATATTTAATAAATGCCGCTAGTATCGAGTTTGCCTAAACCCAGAGAAATGTGTTTTCATGGTAAGGCAAGGGAAAATCCTAGGACACATAGTCTCCAGAAATGGAATATCCACGAATGAGGATAAGATTAAGGTCATCTTAGAACTTCCTAGACCAAAGAATGTGAAAGAGGTGCAAGCATTTATGGGACACTGTGGATATTACCGTCGGTTTATCCACATGTATGCCATAATCACCAAACCCCAGTATGGTCTCTTAACTCAATTCACTTGGACAGAAGAGTGCGAAAAGGCATTCAATGAGTTGAAAAAGAGGCTTAGCACGGCCCCAATTCTGAAAACGCCCAATTGGAACAAGCCTTTTCATATTCATGTTGATGCGTCTAATTATGCAATAGGATGTATCTTAGCCCAACCAGCTAATGAAGGAAAATTAGATCACCCCATTGCCTACGCAAGCAGACAACTAAATCAAGCTGAAAGGAATTATACCACTACCAAGTGAGAAGGATTAGGAATGGTCTACGCAGTGAAGAAATTTAGACACTATCTCTTAGCCAACAAGTTCAAGTTTTTCATAGACCATCAGGCTCTATTGTACCTAGTCAATAAGCCTTGGAACATGGGAAGATTGGTAAGATGGTTCCTACTATTAATGGAGTTCGACTTTGAAGTGATAGTAAAGAAGGGAAACACACATGTGAGAGTGGATCATCTTTCAAGGTTAACGCATGGAGAACCACCAAATGGAGTACCCGATGATCTGCCAGATACTTATTTGTTCAATCTGGAAGTTTGTCCAAAGTGGGTAGAGAAATTAATTCCTATACTCACTCATGGTCCACAACACTCCATTAATAAGGAAAGTAAAAAGGAAATTTTACAATCAAGGAACTTGCATATCATTGCGGGAAGCGTGTACTATAAGGAACCCAACGGGGTATTGCTAAGATGTGTCGAGGAAGACGAACAAACAAAGCTAATAGAACAAGCACATGTGAACAAATGGAGAACACACCAAGGGACTCATGGAACTATCAGGGAATTAAAGAGGCTAGGAGTATACTGGCCTGAGATGCCTAAGAATGTCCACGACTACGTAAGTAATTGTGCAGAATGTTAGGAGACAATCCCCGAGGATCATACATCCCTACCTTTCTCAACCATAACACCCAATTGGAGTCAAACTTTAGTAAAATTTCTCAGGACAAGAGAACATGAGGAAGGAGTTAGCTTGGCTAGAAAACGATCCCTAGAAGAAATGAGCAAGGACTATGTTCTCATAGGGAGAAACTTGTTTAGAAGGGGAAAAGACAACCGATTACGATTATGTGTTCATGAAGGAGAGTATTTACCCATATTAGAGATGGCACACGCAGGTGCAGCAGGAGGTCATTTTTTAGCCGAGAGAACTGTAAAAATGATCCTCTTCGTGGGTTTGTGGTGGCCAACTTTACATATGGATGCTCAAACGTATGTACGAAGTTGTGAGACATGCCAGAGAGCTAAATACCCAATTCGAAGAGATGACATGCCATTGCGACCTATGGTTTGTGCTAGAGCATTCTCTAAATGGGGTATTGACTTCATAGGACCCATTAACTTGCCGGCCAAAGGATCACATGCTGAGTACATCATAGTAGCCACTGATTACTTGACAAAATGGGTAGAAGCAAAGGCTACTAGGAGGAAGGATGCTCAAACCACTACGAAGTTCCTTTTTGAGCATATATTCACTCATTTTGGATTGCCGATTGAGATTGTGAGTGACCGAGGAACACACTTCATTAATGAAGTAATAGAATCCTTGATGAACGAATTTTTAGTGATCCACAAAAAATCAGCACCATACCATCCCCAAGCCAATGGTCAGGCAGCCAAGAGAAGACAAAAGGCATATTATGATGCACATATAAAAGACAAAGGACTTAAAGAAGGAGACTTAGTCCTGGTTTACACCTTAAAACAACATGCCAAGAAGCTACAAAAACGAGGATATGGACCTCTGATCATCAATAGGATCTCTACTAGTGGAGCAGTTAATCTAGCCAGTCTAGATGGAGATATTCTTCCTAACTACATAAGTGGATGTAGAGTTAAACGGTTCATGGAGCCATTGATGGATGAAATGTTAACACGTCTAGTAGGCAATCAAAATAGGAAAAAAGAGGATGAACGGATTAGAGAAGAAGCACGACAAGAAGCCCTAGAACGCATCAAGAAAATGAAAGAATGGATTAGGCAAAGAGATGAATGATATCTCCAAGGAGAGGAACCTATCCCTATGGCTAACTATCAAGTCCATACATCTGACGCAAATAGAGCTCACATGTCACAACCTTACCTAAACCTAGGGATTGGAACGACAGAGTACAAATTGATAGATGCATTGATAGATTCAGGAGCAGGACTTAGTTGCATACGTAATACGGTCATACAAGATCTTCAACTGATGATGACACCCACAAAAGCTCAGATGATAGGAATTGGAGGTCAAATCATAGAATGCATGGGAACCACTAATGCATCCCTCCACCTAGGAAATTCTTCGATGAAACAACGAGTTTTAGTGTGCAGAGATGAGGATTTAATAGAAGATTTGATCCTAGGACTGGACTGGATCATTGAGAATGAAGTGAGCATCAACTTAGCTCAAGGCTATATTTCAGCCAAAATAGGGCACAAGGAAATTTTTAGTTTATTAGGAGAGAAGCCTTTACTCCAACCAACAACCATCGAGAGTGCGGAAGGATGCAAAGAAGAGCTACTGGAACCTGATCCCAATCCTAATACCTCAAAAACCAATCTAGAAGAAGCAGAAAGTGCAAACCCTAAAATGTCCAAAGAAGAGGTGAAATCACCTCATTCAGCTGAGGAACAACCAGACACTAAGGAAGCCAACTCTCATGGAGCTTCTCACCCAGCCAAAGGATCACCAATGTGGAGGACAACACTCAGACATTTACATCAGGGAAAGAACAAATTCAAATGGGTACGCAAAGATCAAGTGCAGAAATCGGAAATGTCATCACCAAATCAGAGGGAGAATAAGAAGAATAACAAGTCAGCATCACAAACATCTGAAACAACACTACTCTTGCAAGTATGGATACCTAAGTCTTTGATTGAAGCTCAGAAAGCACGACATCAAATATGGATCCCCAAGAAGGTTAAACAAGCATCCAATCAAGAAATACGCAATCAGGAGAATACATTACATCACAACATTCGAGTGACAAAGCAAAAACAGACTCGTCCTAGAATTATGAAGAGCAAAACTTCTATTACTAGGACACTAGAGGAAACAAAGAAAACACAGGAGGCCCGAGGAACCAAAGAAAGCAAACGACCTATCCAAGAGCTCACGAAATGGATTTGGAAACCTAAGCGACTGCAAGGAGTGGACCATCGAAACGACAGAGATTCCAATTGCACTCATGAAGTATCAAATGCACCTAAAGTATGCATAATAGGGCCACATTACAAGGCCAAACATTCGACACATGATGTACATGATAAAATTAGTGGTGCACATTCTCCAATTGAGATTAGATCATAGCTTCAACTCTCTCAGGAATGGACATACTATATACATAAATAAATGCTTCGGCTACACTAGCATTCGTTTTCTTTCAGGAAAATAAATAAAAAGATGTGGTAAGAGATCTCACCTATGGAACCATGGGAAACGGAGTGATGAATGACAACAACACACTGCAATGCACTACAAGATTGTTATACTCTCTATTAAAGCTAATGCACTTTTCTGTGCAAGTGCAGATGGCTTATGAAGATTCTGAAGCAACAGTACAAGAGGAAGTATTGGAGTTTCCTCTACAAAGTATCACCAAAGCAAAGGGACATTGGTTCAGGGAAGATCAACCGGCTGGGGAATACCTCTTCCTGGCAACTATCAAAATAATGGATACGGAGCATCAATTCCCGGTCATGTCCCATGATTTCAGAACAGTGCATGAACTCCCATCTACAATAACCATTATGAAGAAAGCAGGCATTCATAAATATTTTGAATTGCCAATCTATAAGCCCGACTTCCATAGATGCACGCAGGTCATGAACACATTACAGCCAGCACTACATGATCCATTGGTGCCTGAAGCTAAAAAGATGGATAAAGTCGGTGAATGGGTAGTCATCCAATTTACACATGACTTGATTAAAGAAGCTTTTGGATGGGAAAAGGATGGAACTACAGTGGTCAAAGAAGAGAGTCGCGGCGCAAAGACCAGAACATTCACAGACATTAACAGGGTGGACATAGAAGAGGAAGTCAGACTCATCCACCAACACTTAGACTTTCCCAATATGCATCGATACACGGCTCCTCAAAAAATTATAGTTCAACTACTCTCACATGCCATCAAGCAGATTGGAAATCAAATCAAGCTGACTCCTTACATCCAGGAAAGACTATTCAAAGCAAAGAAGCAATGGAATAATAAGAAATTCCTCAATGGAAGCGTTGCTCTGACTATCTTAATTTATCATGCTTTAGGCATCAGAGAGCACCTGCAAGAAATGCCATCATCGACTGCTCTTGCCAAGTACGTCAAAGTTGCCACCGTCCCTAAAAAGAAAAGAGGAGTCAAGATTGTGGAAGAGGCAAAAACTAGCTCTCAACCCAGAATGAGAGGCACGAAGAGACTCAGGGAAGTCAAGCAAGTAGAAGAGGAAGTTCCAGCCACAAAAAGGACACACGTACTTCCTAAGACAACGATTGAAGAACAAAGGCCAATCACAGAGGAAGATTTAACTAGGGCCCTGGAAGAAACGCATCAATATACAGAAGGGCAAGTCAATTTACCTGTGCAAGGGCATCACTATCAGCAGACCCAACAAGACTTGGAAGCGAAAAGGAAGCTCACGAAAGTCCATCGATACAGGGAATTAGGGTTGGACAATTCAAGCTCATCTTCAGATATACAAGAAGAACCCGACAACTCATTGTTGAATGTGGATATTCAAAGTGAATCCAAGGATGATGGACAATGGGTGGAATTGAATGCAGTAAATTACAATGAAGAAGAGGACATAAAAGTGGATAACAACTCTACCCACCCAGAGCTGAACACCGAAGGCATAGAAGCCAACAATGAAGGAGCGCATGAGATTAAACTTAATGAAAGTTCATCTATTCATATCAGGGAGGCACCACTTTCAAGGGAAGAGTCAATCAAGATACCAATGAAAGAGCCTCAAGAAGAGACAGGAGAGGAAGCAGAACCCTTCACATCAATAAGGGTCGTAGCAGAACCCTCCCCCATGGATGTCACATTTCAAGGGAGTGCCACAAAAGTTCTTGATTTGAATAAAGAAGAAAAAGAACCACAAATCCAACTACAAATTCGACAACCACACAATGAAACCATCCATGTAGAACAAGGCAAAGATGTGCAAATCGGAGAAGCTCCAAGCATACCAAGGACATGGTTGAATGTCGACATCGCTCAACTCAAGCCTATCGTACAAGACATGATCAGAACCGCACTGGACACACAACAATTAATGCTTGAGGCTGATGAAGATTATGATCAAATGATGCAGGACAAGCATGAGCTTCAAGAAAAGATTAAGAATCTTTTGATAGAATTGAAATTAGAAAAAGAGCACATCACAAATAAAGAAAAGGAAGTCTAGGAAGCCAAAAAGCAGTGCAACAATTTAATGTCAGAAAACGAAAGATTGAAAGAACAACTGCAAGAAATACAAACGAAATATGAAGCTAGCGAGGCTGAGAAGGCACGAATGACTGCCAAGAGTAAAATACTGGAATCACAGATCAAAGTCTACATGGAAGAGGTCGAGAATCTAAGGAACCGCAATAAAGAACTCATGATAGCTCTTCTAAGTGATCAGCCCATTGAAATTCAGGGAAGCCCAGCAAAGGATATCAAGGACTTGGAAGAAAAGCTAGCCAAGTATGAAGATCAGCTCAAAAAGGAGTAGACCACAATTGCCGAATGGGAAAAGAGGTACATGGAAGACACCACTGCTCTGAGAACAAAATGGAAAAAAGCGGAAAATAGATACCTACTGCATTGTAAAGAAGATACAGATCAACTCGCAATCGTGGTAGAGGAAATCCAAAAAAATAAGGAAACCATTCTGCAAGCACAAGAAGAAATTAAACAAAAGAAAGAAATGATAAAACAACTATAGGATCAACTAGCACACAAGGACATTGAGGGGACACCAGTAGTTCCACAATCAGCCGCGACCACTGAGGAGACTGAGGTACGTCCTCTCTCTCCCCCCTCACATCATTCACCGATAAGGGAGGAACAGAAGGTCCAAATTGAACATAATACCCGAGACATTGCAGAACTGAGCCGACCGAAAAGGGCACTACTGGTGTCCAAGCTTACTGCTGAATTCGAAGATTAGATCATCCACATCATGAAGGAGTCCCAAATAGAAAGCAAACATTTGGAGCAAATTTTGAAGCCCTTCAATGTACCATACGGTCTCCTAAAAGAACAAACGCGGCATTATATAAGGACAACAACTAATCAAGAGCCTGATAACAACCTCCAGTTCGACAAGAATACTTTCAATTATACTCAAGAGGAGTTTGAGAAGGCTGATCCTATATGGAGACGCAAGATTTTGGAAAAGAATCCTACACTGCGGGTACAATGGGAAGCATCACCATACGCGCTTCAAGTCAACCCAGCATTTTGTCCAGTACCCCGCAGACGCTCCTGGACGCAATTTTGGGAAGGTCAGCGTCAGGGAAGCATCAATAATCAATAGTTGAATTATCGAATGTTACCTAGTCCGCCACATAACTACCTACCAAGGGAAGAATATATGGTAAAAAAAATGGAATTTTGGATTGCAAGATATGCGACTGTCCTGGACTTAGCAGTGAAAATGACCAATAAGATATTCAGCATGCTATTAACTGTAATCAAAGTCTTCAAGCATGCCAAATACACTTTTTTGAATTTCATCGGCATTACACAAGGCTCTGAAGTGCTTGTTTTTGATCTATCTACGATCCCGAGCCGCTTAACACTGATGGCATATTATTCTCGACTTATGTTTTTGCCATCAACATATATGCAGACTTTCAAAGAAGAATTTTTCATTGGCTTCTTCGAAATAGATTCCGAAATTTTTGTCAAAAAACTTCAAACCTTAATGCACGTCTGGTGGCTTATGAAACAAGTTTTTTTGCGGATCACCGACAAGCACCAGAGGATGGAGTCACGTCCCAACAGTGGAAAGAATTTATGCTATGTCACGCTAATCTGCTGAATCAACGAGAGGAAGCAGCCATACATACCTATTCATGTCGCCACGGAAAGCCTGTCGAGGACGACAGAGTTCAGGAGGAGGGACGTGTGGAAGGGGAATCGAGCAAGAAGAAAAGAAGAAGAAGATCAAAGTCAAAAACTGCCCAATAAAGAATGAAGATCATAATGCAGAAGGACCACCCTCTACCCAAAGCCCCGCAGGGGCACGCATCAGGCAACAACGCTAAACACCCAGGTCCTGAGGATTGGAATTAAAGATAAATCAGAACCAGTACATTTCATGGGAAGGACAGACCAAGGCCAGGAACTATCCATGCAGAAGTGCAAGACAATACTTGGCAGGTAATAATCCTCCCACTGATAGCGTGCGTTGTCAACCAAGTAAACATGCTCAGAATAATACAACAGGGTCAGATGTGTGCAAGCAGGACAAATCAGAAGACCAAAAGTTAGAAAGGGGCAGAGGCAAAAAAGTTGAAGCGGGTGACTAAGAACAACACATTCTTAGCCACTGGTGGCGTGCGTGGCAGCCCAACTCAATACAGCAACCCAGATATGTGATGTACGGAATACCAAGGGGAAAACAGAAGCAAAGGACATACCTCAGATAAGATAACCAATTGTCTGACAGTTCTTGTTGCCGCTTCGACCGCTGGGTGCATGTATTCAGAAGACTTAAGCAAGCAGCCGACGAGAAGCTAAAGCCTGTCAAGGGACGACAGAGACAAAGAGGGGAGAGTGTTGTAGAGCAGAGAAGCACAAAAGAAGAGCCCCAAAATTTTCAAATTCATGGATATAAATTTTCTTCTTCGAAGTCTTAGGAAATTCCCTCAAGCCATGTAAATGCACTAGAGGAGTCCTCTAGTTGCATAATCCCAACTTGTTGTAAAATATCTCTTGTAAATTAGTAGGAATTTCACTTTTTAGTAATAAAGTGTTGGTCTCTTGTGTGAAAGGACCAAACTTAGGGCACATGTATATAAGTCACTTTGTGACTCTTTGTAGAGACTTTTTGCTATTGTGAACAAGGAGAGCTTTGAAATATCGAATTTGCCTCTTTCTTGCAGATTTTCATCTTCTCTTTGATCTTCTATGTGTGTGTAATGCTTGGAATGTGTGTGTAGGACTGTTGTCTACCCCTCCCCACTATTTTTGAACTACTGTAGTGTGTGTGTGTGTGAGCTTGTAGGAGTTGTGGCGTGAGTGTGGGTGCTTCACGCCATTCACTATTTTGGTCATAACTTGAAGCAGGGTTGTCAGAATCAAGTGAAACCACTTCCAATAGATGCGTCTCGTTGAGAGCTTTGAAACGAGTACCCTATTGACTATATTTAAAGTTTGGAGCTGGGAGAAATCCTTGATTTACTGAAAACTGCTGTAAGAGGTATCGCGGCAGACACTTTCAGTTTTTCAGTGAGTTTGAGAGGTGGATTAGTCTTTTCTCATGCATATCAGCTGAACCACTTCATTTTCCATCATGTGTGCACATGTCTTCATACACTTGGTTAGGTCGTTTGATCGGATTGACATATAAGCGTGTGTCAATTTCCTAATATATGCACTTGTCTTGCAAATGAGGTATAGTCTCTTTGGCACAAGTCCTTGAGTTTTCTTGACTTAGGTACACAATGTGTGATGTCGATCATTCACTATATGCAAGGAAGGGTGATGATGGCATCAGGATTGTGGCTATTTATGTTGATGACTTGATTGTAGGTGGTGATAATGAAGTAACCATCAAAGAGGTAAAGCAACTTCTTATGCAAGAATTTGATATGAAAGATCTTGGTGTGTTGTGCTATTTCTTGGGCATTGAGTTTATACAGACAGAAAGAGGTATCTGGATGTCACAAAGGCAATATGCCTTGAATATGCTGCAAAAGTATGGTATGGCTGATTGCAAGCCGCTTTCTATGCCATTAGATCATAATTTGAAGTTGGATACTACACCAGGTGTAGCATTGGAAAATGCTACTATGTACAGGAAAATTGTGGGAAGCTTGATATATTTGACAATTACAAGGCCTGATCTAACCTACACTGTTGGACTTGAAAGTTAATTTATGCAGGTTCCTAGGAAGCCACATTTGGATGCGTTGAGGTGCACTCTATGTTATGTGAGTGCTACTTTGGATTGTGCATTATTTTATGAAGCTGGTGTAGATTTGTAGGTTCACGGATACACTAATGCAGATTGGGTTGGTAGCATTCCAGATAGAAGATCTACTAGTGGTTTTCTATTCTTTCTTGGGAGTGTAGTTATTACATGGAGCAATAAGAAGCAACCCACTATTGCTTTGTTGAGTACAAAGGCTGAGTATAGAGGTGCTGCAATGGCAACATGTGAGGCATCATGGCTGGAGTGTGTGCTTCTCTTTGATTGTGAGAGTGTGTGTGAGCTCTCTTCCTTATCTCCTTCCTTGTGACAAGGGAGTGAGGAAAGAGTTAGAGTTTAAGGAAGAGAGAGGAGTAGGGATAGGAGAAGTAGGACACCTTGAAAAAATCCCAAAAATTTTCTAGTTTAGTTCAATTCAGGCACTTGGGCAGCCAAGGCCTTAAAACCCAAAAAATTTTCAATCTTTAGTTACTTGTAATTTGAACAAGTATCGTGGAAAGCAGCAACGACTGGTATCATGGAAGTCATATCGTGGGAAGCAAGCACTTTACTTACATTGTGAGCACAAGGCTTAGACAAGGCAACCTTGAAGGTGAGCTCATTGACCTTGTAATCTCAGAAAATCAAAAACTCACTTACAAGCATGACTAAACATGTAAGCAATATCACAGGTTAGGACAGAAGGGTTGAAGTGAGATTTTGTGTGGTAAACTTAGCTAATGGGAAGAGGAGAGTAGCAGACACCCTTTGCAGAACAAAATTCTAAATTTTGATCACTTTTGGCTACAGTATCGCGATCGGTTGAGTTTTGATATCGTGATACCAAAACTTGCTAGTATCGCGATACTCTCCTGGTATCCTATCATGCATACCCCCTTGAGGTATCACGATACCACCATGGTATCATGTATCACAAAGTGCAGGCATCGTGATCATAGTTAAAAGTGGTATTGTATCATGCACATCTGGTGTCGTATCGTAATCCCCCTTAGAAGTATCGTATCGCATGTCATGTATTATCGTATCATATAGATCACAATATCATATCATCTGAAAGATTGGTATCATATTGTGCACATTGTGGTATCGTATTGTGGTTCACTACCAGGTATTGTATCATTAGAATTGGTATTGTTGGGTATCCAATATCGTATCATCTTGAGAATGGTATTGTATCATAAGGATAAGCAGGTATTGTATCGCAAAGTAACACCAGTATCGTATAGTCGATTCACAAGGTATAGTATTGTGAGCAGATCTAGTATCATATCGCCTAGCTCAGTGGTATTGTATCATGTGCACTTTCGGTATCATATCGTCATAAAAGAAGTATCATGTCATCGGAGTGGTATCATATTGTGTCTACCAGTATCGTATCGCCCATCATTGGTATCGTCCAAAGCAATCCAAACAACCTAAAAGTAAAACTTTGAAAAATCTAAGGTGAAACTAAGGGAAGGAAGAGGGAAGATAGAGACTTAAGAGGTGAATGAACTTAAGATCAGGATGGGTGCTAAGTATTCGGAGGAGTTTCATTTCATCGGTAGGAAGTGCAACCCAAGCGAGCCATCACTTGGTCTACTCGAAAACCTCCAGTGCCGTAGAGGAGGAACTACCCATGGCCTCAGAGGACATGCATGGTTCTGTTCCGAGAGAGAACTTTATGTCCACCATAGAGGGAGAATACCGGACCTCTTTGTAGTATGTATCCTCCAATCGATAGGGAGTTCCAGTACCTTGATGGCATAAATAGGTCGATAGCAAGAATGGTAAACTCTATGGATTCAACAATAGTTCCAAGACCCGTAGTCAAGTATGAAGGAGGAGTTTACATGGACAAGTTAGGCTAGATCTATGTAGTGTACTAAAAATCCTAACCAGTTCAATGAAAGAGGGGAACTAGGAGGACGAGGAACTTTAGGAAGACCTAATGACGGAGACATGGTGACTACCCCTAGGGGCAAGTTCGTAGTGACTCAAGTCTTGAGAGGAGACCTAATACCTCAAGATGACTATCTGTTGGATGTATATTTGATCCATGGGTCAGACCTACTCTTACAAATATATTCACCCACACGAGGAGAAGAAGTCAGCCCAGTAACCATCTATGAGATGCAGGATCCAGAGGACGAGTCTAGGGTCACATACCTAGACCGAAATCAAAGGAGGTATTGTTGAGTAGATGAAGTTGATAGGTCTCAATTGAAATACATGGGATTGCCTGTGTTTCCTCCTTGAGAGCAAGAAACTACCTCACAAAACCCTTTTGGATCCCACCAAGGAACGGAGAATACCATGTCAAGGCAAACAAGTCAACCAAGCATCCCCACTCGAGCACATGTTCAATTCACTATGCTGGGATTACATTCACATAGCCCAACCCATCCAGGGATAAGAAATATGAATAGACCACCTAATAGATTGATACCACAATCGGGTGTACAACGAGGAATGCATCCTATCAGACCAGCGATTCCTATAAAGAAGAAAAATAAAGAGAACGAGAAATAGTGAAAGAAAGTAAGAAACCTTGGGGAAAAAAGGGCAAGGAAACACTTATTAGAAGACCCAAACACAGAAGCCAGACAAACCAAAATCTATTCTAGCTGACCCAACACCAAAGGACTTGGATATGTGGTTAAAAGCTTATCAATCCAGAATCACGACAGGACCAAGCATAGAACAACATGAAAAACTCTACCCACAAGAGTTTGGCAATATACAAGAAGCTCATAGAGATACCTCAGATCACACTAGAAAATACTACCCTAGTCCTTCCACAGACTAGGATACCTAAGAGCCAGTTCAATGAATTTCTTGATAATAACAGTCGAAAACAAGTAAGAATACCAAAAGAGGAACATAGTAAAGAGGAAAAATAAAGTAACCAATCCGAGCAGATTTTTGTAATTCCAGAGCTAGAGGCCGATTGGCCACAAGACTTGTGGGCCAAGATCCAGGAAGAATGATGGAAAAAGAACGAGAGTTTAACACCACCCTTTGAAGAACTAGACACAAGGGAAACCCAACCGATGCCAAATTTAGAAGGTGTACAAAGAAGTTTCTATGTTAGATAGAAATAGGGAAGAATCAAATAGCATTTCCACATTACCAAATTATATGGGAGAATACAAGAGAGGGCTATAGTTTTTCATGCTCCCACGATTAGAGGCAAGGAAGATAGGTCTCAAGATGAGACATCACACAACTTAGTGGAGCTCAAGAAGACTAAGGTACAATGCCTCTTGACAGTAGAAGAACTACTACGAGTCAAACCCCAATTGTGGAAGCAATTAGGTGGACAATTGAGGATAGAAACTGGAGAGCCTACAAAGGAAAAGAAAGAAGTTAAAGTTCCATCAACCATTCAAATCCCAGTTGATAAAGTTGGAGAATTTAGTGAGGGAGATGAGGGAAATACTTGTTTACCCGTCACTTTTAACATATATATGACCAAAGCCATCTTAGACACTAGAGTTGGTGTGGGCATAGCTACAAAAGAAATTTGGGAGAAATGGGGAAAACGAGCCCTATGACCAACACGCATGAAGCTTCAACTAGCAAAAGGCCACATGGAAAGTCCACTAATACTGGAGAAAATTAAACTGACTACCTGCGGAGTAGAGTTCGAACATACTTTGGCTATATGTCAATTTGGAAAAGCCAATAACTACAAAATGATATTAGGACGACCTTTTATGAGACAGCTCCGGGTAGTACAAGATTGGGGAAGAGACACATTGTATCTACAACACCAAGGGACAACCACAAAGATAAATTTACATAGCTTTTCATATAGGGATGTGCCCCCACTACAATGGAATCCTATACATAAATAAGAGGATGATTTGTCAATTCATAGTGCAGGATCAAGTGAACAATCAATGAAGATGCTCAATTATGGATGTGCAAAGAGGCAAAACGAGAAGAAAACAAAGCTCAATTATGGCCTATTGGACATCAAAATTACCGATCCATAGATTATCCATTATATATGCCACAAATTTCCCTAGATGAGGCTTTTGAACCACACGGATGGATGGAGATCTTAGCAACCCTATATGTGTGTGTTAATGAGGATGTGTTGACCATGAACGAGTGTGTAGATGAAGAAGGTTATGATGTAAGTCTCTCCATGGTAATTCTTCAAGAAATGGAAGCAAGAGAATTACTAGAAAAAGAATGAAGTGAGGAATATGAAAGTATAGAAATGGAAGTAGAATTCAATTTAGAGGAATGGTATTTAGAAGCAATCTAGGCAAGCAACAAAGAGGAAACACCCAAGGTGTTAGTGATAGAAGCAACACAGACAAAATAGGACAATGAGGAAACATTAGATAAGGCAGAGCAACCACCAGATCTTTTCGAGCTCCAAGAACACTTCAAAAGATGCAAAGTAGAAGAGTAAAAAATAGGTATTCAAATGCCCAAGAGAGAAGCAGCAGATGGAGAAGCTTACGATAATAAGGAACAAACTAAGAAAGTGCTAGTAGCCATGGAAGAGGGAGAAGAGAGATGTACGTATATTGGAAAAGATGTATCACTTGAAGAGGAAGAATAACTGATAGCACTAATGACTCCTGAAGCAAAGCCTTCAAAGCAACACCCATATACCTACAATGATGTCTATTCAGCAAAGATTAAGGAGGAAATAGACTAGCTATAAGCGATCGGATTCATTTATAAGATAGAGCACACATAATGGGTGTCACCATTAGTGGTAGTACCAAAAAAGATGGGAAATTGAGAGCTTGTATTAACCTAAAGAAAGTAAATGTAGCTACTATTCATGATAGCTGCCCATTACCAATCACTGACCATCTTTTGGAAAGAGTTGTTGGCAAGGAAGTCTAGAGCTTCCTAGATGGGTTTTCAGGTTATAACCAAGTAGCCATCACTTCTGAGGACCAACATAAGATAGCTTTTGCTACTGATTGGGGAGTGTACGCTTTTCATGTGATGCCATTCGGGCTCACCAACACCCCCGCAACTTTCCAATGATTGATGTGTCATGTATTCAAGGAGTTTTTAAGGAAGTCTATGGAAGTATATGTAGAGGATTTGTGCACATATTCTGGTCAGAGAAATGAACATATCCCATAACTAAGGAGGATATTCAGAAAATGCCGACAATATCGAGTATGCTTGAACCCAGAAAAGTGTGTCTTTATGGTAAGGCATAGGAAGATCCTAGGACACATTGTATCTAAGAACGGAATTTCCACAGAAGAAAATAATATTAAGGTAATCCTAGACTTATCTAGACCTAAATATGCGAAGGAAGTACAAGCCTTTATGGGTCATTGTGGGTACTATCATAGATTTATCCACATGTATGCCATAATCGCTAAACTACTGTATGAGTTATTAACTCAATTCACATGGACTAAAGATTGCGAAAAGGCATTTAACGAATTGAAATGATGATTAAGTTTTGTACCTATATTGAAGATACCCAATTGGAATAAACCATCCCATATACATATGGATGCGTCTAATTATGCTATAGGATGCATATTAGCTCAACCAATGGACGAAGGAAAATTAGATCATCCAATTGCGTATGTGAGTAGACAACTAAACTAGACATACAGAAACTATATGACCACAGAAAGGGAAGGCTTAGGAATGGTGTACAGAGTCAAGAAATTTAGAAATTACCTCCTAGCTAACAAATTCAAGTTCTTTTTCAACCATTAGGCCTTATGTTATCTAGTCAATAAGCCTTGTAATATGGGAAGGCTAGTGAGATGGTTTCTATTGCTGATGGATTTTGATTTTGAAGTAGTGGTCAAAAAAGGGAATACTCATGTGAGGGCAGATCATCTATCTCAAATGACACATGGAGGACCACCCAATGGAGTGGCCGACGATCTCCCAGGCACATACTTATTCAACCTAGAAGTATGTCCAAAGTGGGCAAAAAAGTTGATTCCAATACTCACACATGGACCACATCATAGAATCAACAAAGATAGCACGGAAGAATTTTTGCAATCACGTAACTTACACATTGTGGCAGGAAGTGTGTACTATAAAGAACCAAATAGCATATTACTGAGATGTGTAGAAGAAGCAGAGCAGAAGGACCTAATCGAGCAAGCTCATGTAAATCAATGGAAAATTCGTAAAGGATCCCATGGAACACTAAGAGAATTAAAAAGATTGGGAGTATACTAGCCAAAGATGCAAAAGGACGTACATGAACATATCTACAATTGCCAAAAATGTCAGGAGAACAAGCCAAAGGACCATACATCTTTACAATTCTCGACAATAGCACCCAACTGGAGTAAGCCATTGGTGAAATTCTTGAAAACATGCGAGCATAAGGAGCTAACCTAGCTAGGAAGCGATCCCTATAAGAAATGAGCAAGGACTATACTACAATGGGAAAATAATATTTTAAAAGAGGAAAGGACAATCAACTACGGCTATGCATCCATGAAGGAGAATATTTACCCATTTTAGAGATGGCACATGCAAGTGCCACAGAAGGACATTTTTCAACTGAAAGAATTGTAAAAATGATTCTCTTTGCAAGTTTGTGGTGGCCAACTCTACACATGGATGCTGACACTTATGTACAAAGTTGTGAGGTGTGCCAAAGAGCCAAGTATCCTATGAGGAGAGACGATATGCCTTTAAGACCCATGATTTGTGCAAGAGCCTTTTCAAAATGGGGCATTGATTTCATAGGATCCATTAATCCTTCGGCCAAGGGGTCACATGTGGAATACATAATAGTGGCAATGGACTATCTAACTAAATGGGTGGAAGAAAAAGCAACAATGAAGATTGACGCGCAAACTACAACTAAGTTTCTCTTTGAGAATATCTTCACTCGTTTTGGATTACCTATAGAGATAGTGAGCGATAGGGGAACACACTTCATCAATGAGTAATAAAATCACTAATGAATGAGTTTTTGGTGATTCACAAAAAATCAACCCCTTATCACACTTAAGTGAATGGTGAGACTAAAAGTTCCAATAAGGTACAGTGCATAGAGTTGACGAAGATAGTCAACAACAGAAGGTCAGATTGGGACAAACAATTACATCATGCAATTTGGGCCTTCCATGTGGCTTACAAGATAGCCATTGGAAGTACTACTTTTAATTTAATATATGGACAAAATGCGATCCTACCAATTGATTTTTTAGTACCTACTGTTGGTGCAATTAAGCTCAAGCCTACATACCTAATCATCTCACTTATACTTAACTTAATGGCATAAACTTTGGAAGGCTTCATATGTTCAACCTCTTGTAATTCTACTTCACATTTACTTTTGTAAAAGTGAAATATACCCACGAAGAGTTAGGAAGCACATAATCTCATATCATTTGGTAGTTGATTCAAGAGAGAATCCGTCCAATACTTTAGCATACACTTTTAGGTAGAGATTTGAATTTGAATTCAAATCCTTTGGCTCCAACAATAACTATAAAAAGAGGATATGAAAGGCCCACGTTTGTCTCGAGATTCAAAGATCATTTTGATGTACTTTCATTGAGAAGAGGAGCTCACTTGCTATCTCACTCAATTCTCACTCATTGAGCAATGGTTGATTGCCAATGACGTCCTTTTACATGATTTAATACATACATGATCATTACTTCTTATTCTCATTCTCTGTGATAACTCCATCAGAAGAGTGATCTTGTCACAGCTTGTTCTACGTCTATAGTTGATCATTTCCTATGATTTGAAGCATGCTAGATCCAACATACTGTCTATTTTAATCCTATAAAGTTTCATTAGTAATTGTTTTGGCGATCATCAGAGTTCTCATGATCATCAGATATTCTTCCAAGTTTGTTTACTGGTCTGTCAACTGTCAATGCCCATAAATGTCAGGATGCTTGGTTGATTTTCTAAACATATTTCTTTGCATATAGTCCATCATTTTTTATGATATCACTCATGATTGGTAGCTTGTTAAGCTAATTAGAGTTCCCCAAAAGGAATTTAGTCAATTGCTGCTGTACTCAAAGAATGGTTCAAAACATTGAATAGGTGTATCAACTAAAATAGCAAGTTTTGGACCTTTGATTATACTCCTACCTATTTGTTTTGATCCTACCATTAGTGGATCATCTTCCAAGAAACATATGTGATTACTTATGCTTATTAGCTAGCTAAAGAGGCCCACAACACTCTCCAACCATCACTTGTAGCAGGTGTGAAGCAGGTTTTTGCTACACCAATTCATCTCTTGTGACTATCCACCATCTCCTCCAACAGTGGTATCAGAGCAAGCACAATCAAGATGGGAGATGGATTTCCATCCTTTGTTGATAAATTGGACATGAAAAACTACTGAGCATGGTCACTAAGGATGCAATCATACCTTCAAAGGGAAGCTTATACGGATACATCTCAGGAGATGAAGACATGCCAATCTTCAGGAGCAAGCATCAACCAACAAGGGAAGAGCAAGAAATGTTGACCACATGGTGTGCAAAGGATGCTCTTGCCAGGTCATATCTACTAAACTCAATATGTGATTTCTTGTTACCACATGTTAAGAATTGCAAGACCTTCCAATAGACTTGGGAAGTGCTTTCATCATATTTCTCTTCAAACACAAGAGCTAGGAAGAATCAATTGTGGATGGAATTCACAACCCTTAAGAAACAACCAAAGCAAGGAGTGGCCAATTATGTAACCAAAATGAAAGATGTAGCTGACCAGCTTGCAAGCATTGGAGAAGAGATAGAGGAAGAGCACATAGTGAGGCAGATCATCAATGGAATTAAGGCTAATGACAAGTGGGAGTCCTTCACCACAGACATGGACCTCTACATGGATATGAAAATACCTGATCTCAACACCTTGATGGGGCAACTCTTTACCCATGAGACAAAACTCAATAGAAATGGTGACAACTCAAGAGGTAACCAATCTTCTACCCTTTATACAGATAAGAGTAAAGCTAAGGATAAAGGTAAAAGCAAGAAACAGGAAGAAGAGTGTGTTAAATCCCTGAGATCCCCCTCATTTTTGGTGGGGTTCTTGCACAGCGTTCGAGGAAGCACGGAGATCGATGATGTTCTCTTGCCGCCCAGCCGCGTGGTGTGTTCCAAAAATGATTACCCTCTCTCTCTCTACACCCAAAATGGGTCATGGTCAAGGTTCCTCTCATGAGTGCCACTTGGCACTCATGTGAGCATCATACTCTATATGAATAAGAGGAGGGTCATACCTCTAAATACTATTCATATAGGATACTCCATATGACATTTCCTTCCCCTTACTTCCATTTTGTCCTCAAAATGGTATTGGAAGGTCTAAAAGAAAGAGAGAAATAATAGAACCACCACTCCCACTATATCCCCATGTATAAAAATACATGGTCCTGTCTCCGTGTTGTTTCCCCATATCCTTCCCCTTAAGAAAACTCTTGGGAAGATAAACTAAAACTGGGAAACCGTCTCTGAAGGGTGCTAACCCGCTCCCATGTGGCACTATCTTCTGAACTATCTTTCCACTTTACTAGACACTCTTTATACAAGTGACTCCTCGTTCGTTTCTCTCGAGTGCGTAGTATGCTCTCTGGCTCATGTGGAATAGATTGAACAGAAATAGGTTCTACTACCTCACTATCTAGAATGAGGTTGTCAGATTCACCCAGCCTTTTCTTAAGCCGGCTAACATGAAAAACTGGATGGATTTGACTATTCTCTGGAAGTTGGAGCTGGTAAGCCATCTTTCCTATTCTCTTAAGTATTTGGAAAGGTCCACAATACCTAGGAGATAATTTTGGACAAGGTCCCGTCTTCATGGTTTCAGACCTAGATGGAACTCTAAGATAGACTTGCTCTCCTACCTCAAAGTTGATATCTCTTCTTTGAGGGTCAGCATAGGCTCTAGCCCTATCCTGAGCTTTCCTAATGCTGTCCTTAGCAAGTCTAAGCATATCATTCATTTCTTCCAAGAAGTCCTTTGCAGCTTGAACTTTTTCATTCTGCAAGCCAACTGCATAAGGAGCCCTTGGCTGAAACCCATACATAAGCATAAATGGACTATGCCCAGTGGAAGAGTGCTTGGCACTATTATATGCAAACTCTACTATAGGTAAGTACTCTTCCCAATTAGTTTGCCTTTCATTCACATATGCTCGAAGCATATCCTCTAGGATTTGGTTAACCCTTTCTGTTTGCCCATCCGATTGTGGATGCTCGGCCGTACTCATGCTAAGCTTTGTATCCAACCTTTTGAAGACCGCTCTCCAAAAGTGGCTAGTAAACTTCCTATCCCGATCAGAAACTATGTCTAAAGGAAGACCATATAACCGGTATAGGTTCTCTACAAAGAGTCTAGCCAACTCAGGTGTCTTCACTGTAGTATGTGTTGGAATAAACCTAGCTATTTTGGTTAACCTATCCACAATTACCCAGACCGAGTCGTGCCCTCTCTGTGTCTTAGGTAATCCGACTATAAAGTCCATGGAGATACTCTCCCACTTCCCATTGGGAATATCCAATGGGTGGAGTAGCCCTCCAATCCTCAACCTCTCAGCTTTGTTGACCTGGCATTTATTGCACTTAAGCACATACTCTAGGACGTCCTTATGAAGTCCAGGCCAATAAAACTGCCTCTTAACAAGATCATAAGTCTTGTTAACTCCTGGGTGTCCCGCACTAGGTGTGTCATGACACTCATATAAAATATGCCGTCTCATCTCAGTATCTCTAGGGACACACACCTTACCTTTATATAACAGATATCCATCATGGACACTGTAATTCTTCCACTTGAATCCTTCTTGAGTATCCGTCGATACTCCATCCTCATTGGAAACCCGTATATCACGATCCCCATTCTCTATGGCTTCCCAAATCTCGGAATATGCAGGATCAAGCCTACATTTCCCTCTAATAGACTCAAGTAGCTCACTAGTGATCTGAGTAAAACTCAGTCCATTGAGCATAGGCATGCGGCTAAGTGAATCAGCCACTACATTAAACTTTCCCTTCCTATACCTAAGCTCATAATCAAACTCTTGAAGGGTCTCTGCCCGTCGGGCCTTACGACCTTTAAGGTCTGTTTGATTAGAGAGCCACTTAATGCTCTCTTGATCAAACACTATCGTAACTTTGGCACCATATAAATAATGACGCCACTTCTTCAAAGCATGGACTATTGCATACAACTCCTTCTCATAGACGGAGTAATTCTTTTGAGCCGGTTCTAGTTTCTTGCTCTCAAAAGCTAATGGTCGACCATCCTGTACTAAAACCGCTCCTATAGCAAAATCACTCGCGTCAGTCTCAACCACAAATGGTTTATTGGGATCTGCTATATGTAAAAGTGGAGTTGTAGCAATTGCTACCTTCAACTTTTCCATACTTTGCTTCTGTTCGTCTCCCCAATGAAAGGCTTTCCCTTTCCCTTTAAGCTGTTCCGTCATCGGGACAGCAATTTTGGCATAGTTCTTAATGAATCTTCGATAGAAGCCTGATAAACCTAGGAAGATCTGCAGCTCCTCCAGGTTCCGTGGATGTGGCCATTCCATAATAGCCCTTACTTTTTCAGGATCCATCTGGATTCCATCTTGGGAGACTATATGCCCAAGGTACTTAACCTCTGTCTTGAAAAATTCACACTTTGACTCCTTAGCAAAGAGCGAATTTTCCCTTAGCACTTGAAATACTTTTCTCAAGTGTTCCAAGTGCTCCTGTTCTGATGCACTATAGATCAGAATGTCATCTAAAAAGTCTACTACAAAGTGTCCTAGATAAGGCCGTAAAACACTATTCATGAATTTCATGAAAGTGGCAGGAGCATTGGTGAGACCAAAAGGCATCACCAAAAACTCATAGTGCCCATATCTAGTCCTAAATGCAGTTTTAGGGACATCCTCTGCCCTAATCCTGATCTGATGATATCCTGATCTAAGGTCAAGCTTGGTAAAATACCGAGCTTGATGTAACTGATCAAATAGATCTTCCAACCTAGGCATTGGAAATCTATTTTTGATAGTTATCTTATTAAGTGCTCTATAATCTATACATAGTCTCATAGAGCCATCTTTCTTTTTAACTAGGAGCATTGGCGATGCCCATGGTGAGTTACTAGGTTTGATGAAGCCTTTATCTAAATAGTCCTGCAATTGCTTCTCAACCTCCTCATGCTGAGAAACACTAAGCCTATAAGGTGGTCTACAAATAGGGTTAGTGTTAGTAACAACTTCTATGGCATGGTCAATGTCCCCTCTCTCAGGTGGTAGCCCTCTAGGTAAGTCAGTGGGAAAAACATCTCTGTATTCAAACATAAGATCCTTAAAACTTTTAACTACACACTCTTGCAAAAAAGAATAGTAGAAAGTCCTGTTCATATTTACATTCAAAGCATGAAAATATACATCAGATGAGCTGTCTGTACAATGCTCCATATCATGACTATACAATAAAAACATATCCTGTACATGCTGTGAACAACAGAGACTATACAACTCTAATGATGAGATGAGAGGTGCACTACGTACATCTCTCTCTCCCTGAATATAAACTGTACTTCCATTCTTTTCAAACTCGAGTGTGTTATTTTGATAGCTGCGTTTAAGTGTATCTCCCAACCCCCATAGCCACTCTCTTCCTAAGACTAGATCTGTCCTCTCCATGTTCATAATTTGGAAGTCCATATGATCTGTATAATCCTGCATCTTGACTTCCAAATTGGATACCATCGTATCCCATATTCTTTTATCTTGCCCTTGCATCATAGATACAATGTATTTATGTGCACTAGGCTGTTGGGGAATCTTCAATTTCTTGACCAAAGCATAGTTAATGAAATTATGAGTGGCAGAGTCATCTATCATGACTCGCACCCTGGTCCCGTATACACTACCATGTAGCTTGACCAAGTCATGTGGTCCAAACTGCGGTGACCACAATGACTGAGTCAAACAACACGTGTGCTCTATATCCTCGTGCATCACCTCCACTCCCTTGCAGCTAGAGCTGCCATGAATGGGAAAGGTCTGCACTAGGTGGACCGCCTTTTTGCCCCTTTCAGGAGCCGTACTAGACTCTGGTCCTTTCTTCTTTTCTTCCCCCTTCTTGAGTGGACAGTTCCATTGTGAGTGGCTAGGGGATAGGCACCTAAAACACAGGTTCTCTCTTTTGGCCTTCTCAAACTGGTCTGTGGATAGCTTAGGCCCTTGTGATCTTTGTTTTTTAATAAAAACCTTGTTTTTCCCAAAAGGCAACTTTTTCTTAAATTTAGTGGTGCTAAGAGGTTTAAGGGGCTGATCCGTCTCCATAGGAGTATACTGAGGACGGTTATGGTCCTCATATATCTGTGCATATTTGATCGCCTCCTCAAACGTCTTAGGCGCATTCCTCCTTACTTCCCTCTTTATGGCTTTATCCAAGCCCCTAACAAACCCTCTGGTCTTCTGAAAATCATCTAGACCCTTAAGCTTCAAAGTGATCTCTCTATAGTGGGATAGATAGACTGAAAGAGGCCTGCCTCTTTGAGTAATCCTATCCCACTCATCCCAATTCCTCTCCTCTTCATTTTCAGGAAGAAACTCTTTTAGGAAAAGAGTTTCAAACTGAGTCCAGTCACTAGGGATAGAGTTCGCCTCCTTAAGACTCATCCACCACTTATAAGCACGCGGGCCGAGGGAGAGACTCGCCTCTAGCACACGATACTCAGGTGGGGTGCCCTTCAATTGATGCAAATCTTGCCACTCTTGTAAAAAAGTGTAGATTGCATCCTTATTCCTGTCTCGGTCATCCCCCGTGAAGGTTGGTGGCTTTAAGTCTTTCAGGAGGGGAGCTTCCCTAGAGCTCTCTCCTTTATACTTACTAGGAAGAGAAGTCTCTTTCCTAGTAATCTCTAGAGGAATAGTAGGAGTCTCTCTTTCCTTCCTAGCTAGAAAAGAGGTGACACTAGTCTCAAGAGAGATCATTTGAGACTTAAGTTGGTGTATAAGAGATGTAATGCTACCTAAATCTTTCTCTAACTTGAGGGTTTGCTCTTTCAAGTCAATGAATTGGTCACGAGTGACAAATTCATCTATAAGCTCTTCATAAGTGTACTCTTGCTGTGAAGGCTCTTTTTCTTCTATATTCTCTTCTATCTCTTGTTCTAACTCTACTTCTTCCATCCTAGCATCCTGATCCTCTAGTTGCTCTCTAGGTGGAGAAGTGGTCTCAACTACTTGTTTGCCTTTATTTTCCATGTTTAAGTACCCTTCCCCCGTTTGCTAACTAGAGAGTATGAAAATGAATGGAAGTAGAGTTTAAATATGCAAGAAGAAGAGAGATATAACACAAGAGCACTTCCCTGATACAAAGTAGAGTTGCGGAAGCTAAATCTAGGTGGTCCTTGATGCTTCAAGCCGCTGATTTTAAGTCCTCGCCAGTCCCAAAAAAAATTTGGAAATGTCCGCTTGGTCCGGGGAGGTTCTAGACACCATAAACCATCCAAAATAACACCAAAAGTGCGTAGGAAAAGCCTCAAACGGGCAAACTGAATGCAACTGAAGAATTTCAGAAATTTTCCAATCCTCGCCAGTCCACAAAGTGTTGCCCAGCACCTGCACTTCAAAAATTTGAGACAATCCCAAGTGAAAAAATTGGATTCGGAGTCCGGATGAAGAAAAACTAGGCCCGGGAGTGGCCGCCTAGTTCCTGCTGAAGCGCTGCAGAGAGATTTTAATAGGGCAAATCTCTTCCAAATCCAACACCGATGGTCTCTGAGCGAAGCTTGAAAGCGTAGCTTCGAAACGTGACCAAGATATTTGAAATCCGATATCGTATGAGGAAGATATGGTCCGAAGAAGTGAGGTATGTCACCGGTGGGAAGTGAAAAACTTCATCTTCATGAATAGATGAGTTTAAAGAGCTCAAAACTGAGGAATGAAAGCTTCTTTCACCTATCCAACACTCCCCATCCCATAACCACAGCCCATAATACATATATCCCTCATGATTCTTACAAAATCTTGATCTAGATCATAGATTTGTAGCTCCAAAGTTTGGGAAAAAATTCGAAATCTTCTCCTATCCAAAGCTCATTGCTACCATTTTCGAAAAAAAAAAAACTCAGAGTTCACCTTTGATGGAGCAAAATATCCCACATAGGGGCGCTGCAGCCAGAAGAGATCTCTATATAAAGGGCACAAAAGTGGTGTAGTCTTCACCCAAGAGGAGGGGAGGAGGGAAGCCCGTCGGCTGCTCTCTGGCCGCCCGTCCGCGTCGCTTGTCGGCTGCTCTCTGGCCGCCTGTCGCCTGTCGGATCTCTGTACTGGCACCGCCCGTCGGCTGGGACGCCTCGGTATGAGTGTCTACTGTTGCGTGGCGCGTCCGTCGCCTGCTCCCTGGCTCGGATACCAATGTGTTAAATCCCTGAGATCCCCCTCATTTTTGGTGGGGTTCTTGCACAGCGTTCGAGGAAGCACGGAGATCGATGATGTTCTCTTGCCGCCCAGCCGCGTGGTGTGTTCCAAAAATGATTACCCTCTCTCTCTCTACACCCAAAATGGGTCATGGTCAAGGTTCCTCTCATGAGTGCCACTTGGCACTCATGTGAGCATCATACTCTATATGAATAAGAGGAGGGTCATACCTCTAAATACTATTCATATAGGATACTCCATATGACAAAGAGGCTAGTGCCTCTCAAGCTAATTATGCATGAAGAAAAAGAGGTGCTAGAGGAAGGGGCAAAAGAGGAAAGCAAGGCAGGTGGAGACCCTACAACAATTCACCACGCAACATTTGTGGTCTCAACAACCACAATACAGAAGAATGATACAAAAATACAAGGAACCAAAGGGGAAGAGGCTTCCATAGAGGAAGTTATGGACAATCTAGAGGCAGGTCCAACAACGGTGGAGGTAATTGCAACCATAACTACAATCAAGACTACAACAACAACAATTATCAAGGAGGCTTTAGAGGAAGAAGGTACTTCAACAACTATGATGAAGATCAAGAAGACTCTCTACGCATCATGAACATGACATCCAAGCAAGGTAAAGATGATGAGCATCTCTTCTACATTGATTTAGGTTGTTCCAATCATGTGGTAGGAAATGCAGCTCTATTATCTGATCTTGAAGAACCCAAGGGGAACCATGAAGTACAAATAGGCGATGACACTAAACACTCAGTCAAGAAAATTGGAAATGTCAAAACATCTAATGGTAGTATGAATCTTTTGAGCAAAGTTCTATATGTGCCTACTATAACCAAAAACCTAATTAGTGTTGGGCAGATTGTAGGGAAAGGTCTACAAGTCAGATTCACTAAGCATGGAGCATATGTGGAAGACCCCCATTAAGGCTTCAAAAGGATTGCCAAAGGTCAGAAGTCAGGTAGATTGTTTACATTTGAAATTGAGACACAAGGAACATAACACTATTCAGTTCTAGAGATCAAACCTTATCTAAGTTGGAAATATGGCACAAAAGGCTAGGGCACATAGGAGAAAGAACTCTGAAGCAAATTCAGAGGGATCAAAGTTTTCTTGACATTCCCAATGTGATCAAGCAACACATGATATACAAATGTGGAGCTTGCCAATTTGACAAGGCTCACAAGCAACCATTCAACAGGAAAGGATACATCCATGAAGACTATTTGGAGCTTGTACACACTGATGTGTGGGGTCCCAACAAAGATCCATCCATCTCAAGTTCAAGGTACTATGTTTCATTTATTGATGATTACAATTGATGAAGCATAAGGATGAGGTATTTACATGTTTCAAGAAGTATTCGGCACTAGTTGAAAACCAAACAGGAAGGAGCTTGAAGAGAATCAGGTCTGATGGAGGTGGTGAGTACTTTTCACATGAACTTGATCTATTTCTACAGGACAGAGGCATAAAGAGGTAAGTAAAAATCAGGTATACTCCTGAATTGAATGGAGTGGCAGAAAGAAGGAACATGTTAATTGTTGCGGCTGCTAGTTCTATGTTAAATGAGAAACAATTACCTAATTATTTATGGGCAGAGGCTGTTTCCACAGCCACCTACTTGGTCAATAGGCTTCCATCCAAATCAATGGATGGTATGACACCATATGAAGCATGGAATGGCAGGAGATCCTCATTGGATCATTGCAAAATATTTGGGTGCATTGCCTATGCACACATCCCATCACAAATTAGAGGGAAGCTTGACCCTAAGGCTGAGAAATGTATATTTATTGGTTATGATCAGAATCAAAAGGGATATAGACTATACAATCCCACTAACAAGGCATTCATAGTTAATAGGGATGTAGTATTTGATGAGAATGATTAATGGTTTGAAGATGATTGCAGGAAAGTCAAGTTACCATATGATTTGGAAAATGATTTTCCAACCCTCACTCAAGGAGATCATCACTTAGCAAAAGACATCAACTCAAATGATGAGGAGCATATTGATTTCAAAGCTTGGAAGTCAAGAGGCAAGTTCAAATTCAAGCAATTAGAAGATCTACCCAAATCTTCCAATCAAGGCTTAAGTAGATCACAAAGAGAAAGTAAGAAGCCCATAAGGTATGGATATGATACATCTTTAGTCGCAAAACACTCTATGTACATCACTAAAGACTCTATGGCAAAAGAGCCTTCTTCATTTGAAGAGGCTAGGAAGAAGAAAGATTGGAGAGAAGCCATGCAGGAAGAAGTGGAAGCATTGCAGGAAAACCAATAAATTGGGATCTAGTTCCCAAGAAGCCAGATATGAAGATAATTGGTTCAAGGTGGATATAGAAAATTAAAAAGAAAACTGATGGTTCTATAAACAGGTACATGGCAAGGTTAGTGGCAAAGGGATTTGCCCAAACACATGGAGTAGACTATGAAGAAACTTTCTCACCTGTGGCAAAGATGCCAACAATCAGGGTATTGGTAAATCTTGATGCTTCTAAAAATTGGAATTTATATCTTAGATGTCAAGAATGCATTCTTAAATGGTTGGATATAAGAAGAAGTGTATATGGCACAACCACCAGGTTTTGAAGATGAAGAAAAAGCAGGTTATGTATGCAACCTTAGAAAAGCACTCTATGGTCTCAAGCAAGCTCCTAGAGATTGGAACCATAGGCTTGTTACCTATTTGCAGGACCAAGGCTTTGTAGCAAGCAAGACAAACTCTTCTTTATTTGTTAAGAAGAACAAATCAGAAGTCATTTACTTATGTGTCTATGTAGATGATATCATCATTACAGGGAATGATTCTGATGGTATCAAGCATGTCAAGGCTCAATTAATGAAGGAATTCAAAATTAGTGATCTAGGGTTATTAACCTACTTCCTTGGTTTAGAATTTGTGTATACAGATTCAGGTATATTCATTACACAAAGGACATGATATGTCGGTAAAGTTTAAGATGGAGAATACTAAACTTGCAGATATCCTTATGGATCTCAACCATAAGCTAAGTTCACATGAAGGTGAACTACTTGAAGATGTTACAAGTTATCAACAACTTGTGGGTAGTCTTAATTATGCTACTTTAACAAGAGTAGACATTGCCTATGCAGTAACTACATTGAGTTGGTTTATGCATGTACCAAGGAAGCCTCATATGGAAGTTGCAAAGAGGGTGCTTAGGTATCTAAAGGGTAGCATGAATGAGAGGTTGTTCTATCTCTTCACTTTTGACATAGATGTAAAGATGTATTTTGATGTAGATTGGGTTGGCTCCAAGGATGATAGGAGAAGCTCTTCAGGGTACCTATCTTTTGCAGGTTCAAAACTCATATCTTGGTCATCCAAGAAGCAACCAACTATGGCCTTATCTTCCACAAAAGCAGAATATAGAGGTTTGGCAAATGCAACTCAGGAAGCTATGTGGCTTAAGCAATTATATGTAGATTTGGAGATACATTCCTACACTCCAATTATCTTTGGAGATAACATTAGTTCACTTCATTTGGTTGCTAATCCTATATACCATGCAAGGACTAAGCACATTGAAGTGCACTATCATTATGTAAGGGAGAAATTGTTACACATGTGTTCCTCGAGTAGCTTTGATGTGAACCTTTTCCCTATACATGGGCATTTTTTACTCTAGTGTTGGCTAGAGGCTTTTCCCCCATGTTACCACATACTTGATACTCTCATATGTGGTGGTACATTGTACTTAGGGATATTATTCAGCTCTTACTTCAGTTCAGTTCATCATCAATAAAGAGAGTTATTCCAGCCATCATCTTCTCCGTGTGTCTTGCTGCATTTGTGCTCCTTGTGTGTGCTTCTCGTGTGTCTCTCACACTTCTACACACACCCAGCACTGGTATCAGAGTAGGTTTAGCTCCTTCTCAAGTTTTGGTTTTTCACATCGTGGCGCACGTGCACTTTTAACAGTGCAAATCGACTTCGGAGCATATAACTGTGAATTTCAACAGCCAAGAAAGATTTCAAGCAGGTGTGCTGGGGTTTTATCCCCATTTAGAAGCCATTCATGCAGTCAGAATTGCCATCAGAGTGACAGTTTGTGAGCTAAAATTTCAGCATTCATTTTAGCTTTCGTCGAAGTAAACATTTTGTCACATTCTTGTTCTTTTGTGAAATGGTGGGCAGCAATGACTTGTTTGGCATGCTTCAAGCTGAAGATATGCTTGATGGGACCAACTATATGATGTGGTCTTACATGATGAAGCATGTTCTTGTTGCTAAACAACTTTGGAACATAGTGGTAGATGTAGATCAAAGACCCGCAAGTTCTTCTATTGCCACAAATGGAGCTTCTTCTTGGAGTACAATGGTTTCTCCTTCTCCATCTACATAGGAGCAGCTTATATGGGATAGAAAATATGCTCAAGCTCATGCTTTGATTGCGCTTTTTGTGAAGCATTCGGTCATGTTCTCCATGACAATAGGCATGGGACACTCTTGCTTCTTTGTATGCCATGTGTAATGAAGCACGTGTTGCATACTTGAGGAAGCAACTTGAGGATGTATGTATGGCTGAAAATGAGTCGGTGGATGTGTATGTGACATGCATCAAGGACTTGAAAGAGCAATGGGCAGACATAGATGAGATCATTCTGGATGAATCACTCATTTCTACATTGTTGAAAGGATTACTAGAATCTTTTCAAAGCTTTGCTACTACTCTCCATTTGGTTGCAAAGGGAAATCCTAATATGTATGCATTTGATGAGGTTCTATCTCTTCTTTTGCAAGAAGAGCAATCTAGAGTGAATAGGAGTGGTTTGATTAAGGGAACACAAGCACTTGCTATCTCACAAAAGGGGAAAAGCAAGTATGGTTCAGCTTTGGGTTCATCAAAACCAAAGCCTCAAGCTTGCTCTTCCACTCATTCCTCTAATGATGCTGATTTGTAAAAGAAGAAAAGATGCAAATATTGTCGGAAGGCTGGTCATACTACTGATGAGTGTACAAAGCTTGCTAAGCGCAATGAAAAGAAGAAGGAATCCGGCATGTCTATTGTTGAAAATTCAGCAAATGTAAAGAATGATGAAGCTAACATGGCTCAAGATTTTTGGGCATGTGTTGTTACATGTCATTATGATGCTTCTTTGCATTGTAAGTGTATGGTTGTGAGTGAGGCTGATTCGGATTGGTTCTTTGATAGTGGTGCTTCAAAGCACATAACATCATGCAAAAGATTTTTTGCCTCTTTGAAAGATGCACACAAAGGAGGACATGTGGTGTGTGCAAACAATGCCTTTTATCCTATCATTGGAGTAGGAGAAATTGAGCTTACAACTGCAAATGGAGGTGTGATTCTCTTAAAAAATTCATTGTATGTGCCCGGTATCAAGAAGAACTTAATTTTAGTTCCGTTGATTGCCAAATCTGGACTTCATGTACACTTTGTTGATGATAAGTGTATGGTTCATGATTTTAGCAATGGTGATGTTATCGTGATGTTTGGTATATTATGTAATGGTTTGTATCACATGGATACATACAAGAATGCTGCCTCGAATGCCTTGGTTGCTCATACTTCTTCCATGGCTAAAATGGAGCTTTGGCATGCTCATTTTGGTCACTTGAACTTCAATAGTTTGCTTTACTTGCAAAAGAAGGACATGGCTATTGGTTTGCCTACACTTGAGTCCATTGAAAAGCATGCATGTGAAGGTTACATTCTTGGAAAATGCATCGTGCTTCTTTTCCAAAAGATGGTCATACACACTACAAGAAAATTGCAGCTTGTTCATAGTGATGTATGTGGTCCCCTCAAGACTCCATCTTTTGGGAAGCATGTATATTTTGTTACCTTCATTGATGTCGCTACTCGCCATACATGGGTGTATCCTATGAAAGCAAAGAATGAGGTATTTTCTTGCTTCAAAGCATTTTTAGCTATGGTTGACAATTTTTCTTCACAAAAGCTTTTGACTCTACGCACAGATCATGGTGGTGAATACATGTCACATGAGTTTAATGTTTTTCTTCGTGAAAGGGGTATTTCACACCAATGTAAGGTGCCATATACACCTGAACAAAATGGTGTTGCCGAGCATAAAAATAGAACTCTACTTGAAATGGCACGATGTATGGTTAAAGGAAAGCATCTTCCTAATAAGTTTTGGATGGAAGCGGTCATGTGTCAAAATTATGTGTTGAATTGTTGCAAAGGCATTGAGACTCATCACTCCTTATGAGGCTTGGAATGGTCATAAGCCTATGGTTAGTCATATGTATGTGTCTGGTTGTTTGGCACATGCTCTTGTGCCATCACAACAACATCACAAACTTGATGACAAGGCAAAGAAATGTATATTTGTTGGTTATAGTGCTGAAAGTAAGGGATATCGTTTGTACCATCCATTGACGAACACAATTATTGTGAGTCGAGATGTGGTATTTCCTGAAAATTTAGTTTTCCTTCTACTCGAATGCAAAAAACAGCCAATAGTTAGCTCACAAGATGTGTTCGATACACTCATGCCTTTGTTCCAAAATGGTGCGTTTGAATATGGCCATGTAGATCAGCCAACTGAGGCTCAAAGGGCTGAAAAATTCCAGCCAAATAAAGCTGAAAATGCAGAGAATTTCTAGCCAAACATGGCTGAAAAATTTGAGCCAAAAATTGTCAAAAATTGCTGGAAATTTCCTACCACATATGGATGAACATTTGCATCAAAATATAGCTGAAAATGAGCATGAAATTCAGCCCACGCATGATGTACATGTTGAAGATGCATTACATAATGAAGGCATGTCTATCAAGAGTGCACAATCTATGCCAAAGTGGCGGAAACAAACTTTGCAAGACAGCAAATTGAGTGCACCTTTACTTGGTAGAACAAGATCAAGCTCTCACCATGCATCAAGTAATTTTGTGGATTATTCTCTTATTGCTACATCGTGTAATGAAGAGCCACTTTCTTTTGAAGATGCATGTGACGATCCACAATGGATGAGTGCTATGCAATCAGAAATGGATTCCATACATAGGAATGGTACTTGGGAGTTATGTGAATTGCCAAAAGGAAAGAATGCCATTGGTACAAAGTGGGTTTACAAGATTAAGAGAAAATCTCATGGTAGCACTGATTGCTACAAAGTTAGATTGGTTGCCAAAGGATATGCGCAACAATATGACATTGACTATGAGGAAACTTTTGCACCTACGTCACGCATGACTACCATTCGTACCATGGTTGCATTGGCTATCCATCGAGGTTGGAAACTGCATCAGTTGGACATAAAAACAGCCTTCTTGAATGGTGATTTGCAAGAAGAGGTTTATGTGAAGCAACCTCTTGGATTTGCTATGAAAGGGAAAGAACATATGGTTTGTCGCTTGCATAAAACCTTGTATGGTCTCAAGCAAGCTCCATGTGCATGGTATGACAAAATCCATAAGCACTTGATTGTTCTTGGCTTCACATGTAGTCCGATTGAAAGCACACTCTATGTACGCAAAATGGGGTTGATCTTATAGTGCTTGTTCTTTATGTCGATGACATACTCTTGACTGGGTCATGTGATGCAAAACTTGACATTCTTATGGCTGATTTGTATCATACTTTTGATGTCACTTATCTTGGTCTTTTGAGCTACTATCTTGGCATCTAGTTTGTATCCATTGAGGGGGGAATTGTTATGCATCAAGCAAAGTATGTTGAAAAACTACTTTAGCATTTTGACTTTGAGGATTGTAAGCCAATTTCCACACTAGTTGAGACAGGATTCATGTTCTCAGTTGAAGATTCCGGTGATGCATTTGACACTTCTCTTTATCAGCAAGATGTGGGATGTCTTATATATGCATGCAACACAAGGCCGTATATCCAGTATGCAGTTTCCCAGTTGACTCGATTCATGCATAGCCCTGACACTAAGCATTGGTAAGCGGTGAAATATGTGTTTAGATATCTCAGAGGCACTTTGAGCTTAGTTCTCTTTTATGGCAGAGATGTTCAACCATGCTTGCATGCTTTTATAGATAGTGATTGGGCTGGTTGTTATGATACTCGCGTGTCCACTAGTGGTAATTGCTTTTTCCTTGGAGACTCATGCATATCTTGGTTGAGTAAGAAGCAACCTACAATGGCGACATCGAGTTGCAAAGCTGAGTACAGGGCAACTTTCATAGCTACAATGGAGTGTATATGGCGGAGACACCTGATGGATCTTTGCATCGAGATTGATGGTGCTATGCATATTCTCATCGATAGTCAAAGTGCTTTGGGTGTTGCACAAAACCTAGTGTTTCATGCACGGACCAAACATATTGAGGTGCATTATCACTATGTGAGAGAGCACCTTCATGTAGGAGATATTGATTTGCGGAGGAAAGAGGCATTAATTTTGATGAGACCTTTGTGGATAATGAGTTCTCCTATGCGCAACGAAAGTGTGTAGTGAGCCCTTGTATGTCCAGCACTTAGACAAACATTTGCACCTTAGATAGCTTGCTGCTCTCAATACAAAACTCAAATGGACTTGAGACTTTAGTGAATCAAAGTAGACAAAGAGAGCTTTCTAACAAGATATAAATGACTTAATTTGGACAAGCTTTGATTAGGAAACACAACTGTCAAAGATGAACTACCTGTCCACACAGATATGCTAAAGAACTGAGCTTCACTCTCAGACTGATAACTCTCTGAATATATATTCTTTGAGAAAGATATCCGGTATAAAAAAATTAGACACAAGTAGCTTTCCAACAAGATAAAAATCAAGTAATTTGGATATGTTTTGGTTGGGAAAGATAACCGACCAAAATAGACTACCTATCTACACAGGTATACTAAAACACTGGACTTCACTCTTTCACTGATATCTCACAAAGTACATAAGCTTTCAACGAGATATTTGATATGCAAAAAGTACACAAGATAATCTTTCGAATGAATGTTTAAACACACAAAATGGTTACATATGCACTGAGATATGAGCTCTGCAACAGAGCTATGTACAAACTGACGTGCGGCTGGATGGAGTCTAAGGGAAAACCAAAATGACAAAATGGCTAGATCCGACTACTGGGAGCTCTTTCCTCTTTCTCTCCTTGTTTTGAATGTGCTCCCACTTCACTTTTATAACCAATGAGCATGTGAAGAAGTTTGTGCCTTCTTCTTAACTCACCACTTTCTCCACTACATGCTACTAACTACAAGGCAAGATATTATATCTCTTACTCATCATGAAGTTTTGACTAGACTTTTTCTTTTATTATTTTTTCCTTTTTTCCTCTAATTTTCCTTTATCTGTATATTTGGTAAATTTATCCAAGCATGGCTCATATGAAAATGAGCTTGTACATTTATCTTCAACACTCCCCCTCAAGCTCATTTGGGAGTTATCTTCATCCATGTCCTTCAAATTTATCGCGTCCTTGAAACCTTTGAGTTTAGAAGCATCCAAGAACTTTGTAAACATATCTGCAACCTGCTCTTTGGTTCTGATGAACTTTACCTCCACATCTTTGCTCAACACCTTCTCCCTTACATAGTGGTAGTGGACCTCTATGTGCTTGCTCCTTGCATGAAACATAGGATTGCTTGCCAAGTAAATACTTGACATGTTATCACCGTATATAGGGATGGTTCCAACTTGCACTCCAAGATCAGCCAAAAGCTTTTTAATCCACATTGCTTCACATGTGGCAAAAGCTAATCCTCTATATTCAACCTCCATAGATGAAAGTGCAACAGTAGGTTGTTTCTTTGAGCTCCATGTGATAGGTTTGCTTCCTATCATGAACACATAACCTGAGGTTGATCTCCTATCTTCCTTTGAGCCTGCCCAATCAGCATCGCTAAAGCCTTTGACCTGCAGTTCTTCATCAAACTTGTAAAACAAAGCATGATTAACTGTATGCTTTATGTATCTCAATACTCTCTTGGCTGAATTTAAGTGTTCACTTGTAGGGGCTTGCATAAACTGAGAAACTACACCAACAACATAAGACAAATCAGGTCTTGTAATGTTTGCATAGATCAATGATCCTACAATGCTTCTGTACATCTTCCAATGGTTCTCCATCATTTGAACAAATCTTTGTATTTGTGACCATGGGTTGAGTGAGTGGTTTGCATTCACTCATTCCAAATCTGAAAAGAACATCCAACAAGTACTTCCTTTGCATCAAGTAGATGCCATTCTTTCCATAAACAACTTCAATTCCTAAAAAATATTTCAGCTCTTCAAGATATGAAATTTTAAACTCCTTACCAAGCTTCCTTTTGATATCTTTAATCCCTGTAACATCATTTCTTGTTATGATGAGATCATCGACGTATATGCAAATATATACCTCTCTATTTTCTTCCTTCTTCATGTACAACGAAGGATCTGCACTACTTGGGTTGTATCCACACTTAGTTAGATACTCTATCAATCTCTGATTCCATGTTCTTGGTGCTTGCTTCAAGCCATAAAGTGCCTTCTTCAACCTGCAAACAAAATCTGGATGGTTTTCGTCTTCAAATCCAATCGGTTGACTCATGTATACCTCTTCTTGTAGTTCTCCATTAAGAAAAGCATTTTTGATGTCGAGTTGATATAATGGCCATCTCCTTGAAGCACCAATTGCAATTAATGTTCTGATAGTTCCCATCTTTGCAACGGGGCTGAAAACTTCATCATAATCTATGCCTTGTGTTTGTTTAAATCCTTTGGCAACTAATCTACCTTTATATCTAGCTAGTGAACCATCAGCATTCCTCTTTACTTTAAACACCCATTTTTTTGGAACAATCTTCATACCTTCTTTCTTTGGCACTAGCTCCCATGTGTGATTATCTTTGAGAGCTTTGATCTCCTCTTTCATAGCTTGCTTCCATTCCTTTTATGTGCAAGCTTCTTCATATGTCTCAGGCTCTTTGTCTTTGATAACCTGCATCATGTATGCAAAATGTGTCACCATAAAACTATCATAACTCAACCTTTGAGTTGGATACCTTGTCCTTGAAGATCTTCTTTCAATACCTTTAGAAAGTTGCTTCTTTAACCTACTTAGCTTTACCATCGGAGTGATTACCTCTTCATATTCTTCTTCACTTGCATCTACCTCACCGTTTGGAGTAGCACTTGCTTCTTCGGCTCTACTATAAGCTCAATTTGAAGACAAAGAATGACTCCCCCTCCATGTTGAACATTCTTCATTTGATGTAGATACCTCTGGACCTGAAACTTTTGTGCTTTATTGTTGAACTTCTCTTTGATTTGTTCTTGCATAATCATCACAATCTTCTTCGAGAATCTTTTCCTTTCCTTTATCTTCATACCATGGTCTTAGTTCATCAAAGACCACATCTCGCGAGACTCTTAATTCCTCTGTTCTAGGGTTGTAACACTTGTATCCTTTTTGCTTCGTCGAGTAGCCGATGAAGATGCATTTTTCTGATCTTGGTTCCATCTTTTTTCTAACTTCTTGTGGAATGTGAACAAAGCAAACACATCCAAACACTTTGAGGTGTGTAAGATTAGGTTTCTTACCGGAACATACCTCTTCTGGAGTCAAGTGATGTATTCCCGATGTTGTGCACCTATTCATCAAGTAAATGGCGGTTGTGGTAGCTTCAGCCCAATAGTACAATGGTACCTTCATCTCGTTGAGCATGCATCTTGCAATTTTAGCAATTTGCCTATTTTTCCTCTCGGCTACTCCATTTTGTTGTGGTGTATACCTACAAGTGAATTGCCTTTTGATCCCATTCTCTTGTAGAAAATCTGAAAATTCTTTGGAGAAGTATTCTCCTCCACCATCGGACCTTAAGGTTTTGATATACCTTCCTGTTTCCTTTTCAACTTCAACTTTGAATCTTTTGAATATAGAAAACACCTCTGATTTTTGCTTCATACAAAACAACCATACCTTTCTTGAGTGATCATCAATAAAGGTGACAAAAAACCTATTACCAGCCATTGATGCCTCTTGAGTTGCTCCCCATACATCCGTATGTATCAAGTCCAAGACATTTGGAGCCACATAATTGCTCCTCTTGAATGGCTTCCTCGTTTGCTTTCTTAGTTGACAAGCTTCACATAACTCATGTAGTCCAATGCTATTAAATTTTGGAAGACCTCTTACCACTTCATGTTTGCTCATGTCCTTCAGCTTTGGAATGTTGATGTGTCCTATTCTTTTGTGCCATAAGTCCAGCTCTGAAATCTTCTTGTTCCCACATTGAATGTACATGACCTTTCCATGTGGATGTTGGACATCCAAAGTGAACATCCTTCCTTCTCTTCTACCTCGAGCAATGACCTTGAAGCCTTCCTTTGGATTCTTTATGAAGCACCCATTCTCATTGAATATGACATGATAACCCTTCTCTACCATTTGTCCTACTGAAATCAAGTTCTTTGAAATTGTAGGAACATGAAGAACATTAGATAGTACCTTTGCTCTACTTGTATCTCCAAGCCTTATCTCTCCAATGTGTTCAATCATGTGTTGAGTATCATCACCTGTTTCAACACATCCTTTTCCACTTGGTACCTGTAGATTAGTGAACAAACTTCCTTGGCATGACATATGGTTACTACAACCTGAATCAATGTACCATTTTTTGTCATCTCACAAGAGCTTCTATACTCATGTCTCATTGCAAGTAATGTGTCCTTGCTTCCTTCACTTGAGGTGCTTGCATAGTTGCTTTGGTTCCTTTGATTTCCTCCATTTGGTCTTCCATTCTTCAGCCAACAATCACTAGCATAGTGTCCTACTTTACCACAATGATAGGATGTTATACCTTTATGAGAATTGGGGAGAATTGTAGGAGCTTCGACCTCTTCCTCTACTTCTACCTCGACCTCTTCCTTGTGTGTTGGCATTTGATGCATCCTTGTTGTCTTCCGAATTGTTTTGATTGTAGTTGGAGTGGTTGTGACCTCTTCCTTTTCCTCTTGAGCCTCCTCTTGAGTTTCTTCCTTTACCTCGACCTGCATATAACATTTGGTTGTGGTTTTCCTTTCCTTTGGGACCACCGAAGCTAAGCTCTTCTGTGACAAGATGAGGGATTAGTTGTTCAAAACCTGGATATACATCTTTCAAGTTAATGGAAGTTATAAAAGGCTTCCATCTTTCATCTTCTCTCAAGCCATTGAGAGTACAACACACAAGATCTTGGTCTTCAACCGTTGTGCCAATAGAAGCTAAAGCATCGCTTAGCTCCTTAATCTTCAAAGTATATTCAGCTATGGATTGACTCGAACTTTTCTTGATTGTGTTCAACTCATTCTTGAGTTGAAGTTTCCTAGCTTTGGTATTTGTTGAATACATCCTTTCAAGAGCTTCCCAAGCATCCTTAGCTTTCTCTAGATGTTGAATATGACCTACCATGGCATTAGTAATGACTTGCGAAATGAGGACATGACTCTCCTATTCCTCTCTTCCCATTCTTTTGCTTGCCTCCTTTGGACTTCGGTGGCCATAGCTTGATTGATTTGAGATTGAGCATCATCGCTGCTCACAATACCCCATAAGCCTTTGCCCATTAGGTAGTTGGTCTTTCTAAACTTCCACATGGGATAGTTATCCTTGTCCAACTTCTCTACTTGTTGACCCAAGTCAGCCATTGAAGAGTATCAAAGACTTTGAGAGTTACCTCGAATAGTTATAGTCCTTTGCTCTTGCGTTTGTGAAGCTCCTCCTTGATTTATAGCTCCTCTTTTGCTTTTCTTTATCTCCAGCTCTGTTGATGAAGCTTCAGCACCAAGTTTGCTCTGATACCAACTGTGGAGAATGAGTTCTCTTATGCGCAACGGAAGTGTGTAGTGAGCCCTTGTATGTCCAGCACTTGGACAAACATCTGCACCTTAGATAGCTTGCTGCTCTCAATACAAAACTCAAATGGACTTGAGACTTTAGTCAATCAAAGTAGACAAAGAGAGCTTTCTAAAAAGATATAAATGACTTAATTTGGACAAGTTTTGATTAGGAAACACAACTGTCAAAGATGAACTACCTGTCCACACAGATTTGCTAAAGAACTGAGCTTCACTCTCAGACTGATAACTCTCTGAATATATATTCTTTGAGAAAGATATTTGGTATACATAAATTAGACACAAAAGCTTTCCAACAAGATAAAAATCAAGTAATTTGGATATGTTTTGGTTGGGAAAGATAACCGACCAAAATAGACTACCTATCTACACAGGTATACTAAAAAACTGGACTTCACTCTTTCACTGATATCTCACAAACTACATAAGCTTTCAACGAGATATTTGATATGCAAAAGTGCACAAGATAAGCTTTCCAATGAATGTTTAAACACACAAAATGGTTACATATGCACTGAGACATGAGCTCTGCAACAGAGCTATGTACAAACTGACGTGAGGCTGGAAGGAGTCTAAGGGAAAACCAAAATGACAAAATGGCTAGATCCGACTATTGGGAGCTCTTGCCTCTTTCTCTCCTTGTTTTGAATGTGCTCCCACTTCACTTTTATAACAAATGAGCATGTGAAGAAGTTTGTGCCTTCTTCTTAACTCACCACTTTCTCCACTACATGCTACTAACTACAAGGCAAGATATTGTATCTCTTACTCATCATGAAGTTTTGACTAGACTTTTTCTTTTATTATTTTTTCCTTTTTTCCTCTAATTTTCCTTTATCTTTATGTTTGGTAAATTTAGTCCAAGCATGGCTCATATGAAAATGAGCTTGTACATTTATCTTCAACAACCTTTGCATCTACATGCCGTATGACTATTGTTCATATGTGCACATGTAGCTCATCATGGTTGGAATGTACATCAGTTGGACATTAAAACTACACTTCTGAATGGTGACTTGCATGAAGAAGTGTATGTTTTTCAACCCCATGGCTTTATGCAAAAAGGGCATGAAAACTAGTTATGTAGGTTAAAGAAGGCATTATATGGTTTAAAGCAAGCACAATGTGCCTGGTATGAAAAGATACATGCCTATCTGATTGCACATGGTTTTGAGAACACTCCAACTGAGAGCACCTTATATGTTAAGCGTGCAAATGATGTGCTTCTGATAATTGTTTTTATGTTGATGGCATGCTCTCATTGGTCCTCATGAGAAGCATATTGCTGATTTTAAGGTTGATCTGCATGCCTCATTTGAGATGTCTGATTTAGGGCATTTGCATCATTATTTGGGCATTCAGTTTATGCAAGTTGATGACAGAATAGCTTTGTGACACATTATTGCAGTGTTTTGGCCTTGAAGATTGCAAACCTATTGCCAGTCCTATGGAGACAGGTTTACCATTGAGTCTTCATGATGTTAGAGATGCATTTGATGTTGTTCTCTATCAACAGGTTGTTGGATGCTTGATTTATTTATGCATTAATCAACCAAATATTCAGTTTGTTGTCTCACAGATGAGCAGGTTTATGCATTGACCAGGTGTCAAGCATTGCCAGGCTATTAAGCACACCTTTTGCTACTTGAGTGGTATCCAATTACTTGGATTGTTTTATCCCAAGGGGGGATCACTAATGCTAGATTTGCATGCTTTTTCTGATAGTGATTGGGCTCGTTGCTATGAAACTCGTGTGTCCACTAGTGGCTTTTGCTTCATGCTTTGTAGCTCATCTATATCTTGGTTAAGCAAGAAGCAGCCTACTATGGACACTTCCAGTTGTGAGGCTGAGTATAGGACAACTTTCACAAAAACTATTGAGTGTGTGTGGCCTAGATGCCTTATGGCTGATTTGGGTGTTGGTCAATCTTCAGCCACCACCATTTTCACTAACAATCATAGTGCATTGGCAGTTGTGAGGAACCCTGTGTTCCATGCTTGCACTAAGAACATTGAGGTGCATTATCATTATGTTAGGAAGCAATTCTCTGCTGGAGAGATTAGCTTGGCATATGTGCCCACACAAGAGAACATTGCAGACCTTTTCACAAAGGCTCTACCTCAGGAGAAGTTTGAAGCTTTTCACAAAAGCTTTGGGCTTACTTCCTTTTGTGGATTGATTCCACATAGCTTGGCACTTCCTTATACATCAGTGCTAGCTCCTTGTTCATCGCATCACTCCTAGGGGGATTTGTTGATATATTTGGGTAGTGATATGTGTGAACACACTAGGACTGCCGAGGCACTTTTTTTCCTCTTTAGGAGGTTTTTTCCCCCGGCTTGTATTTACGCCTATTTCCCTAATGGGTTAATTATCTTTGTACATTCTAGTGGTAATACATTTAGTATTGTGTGTTGTGCTCCAAGCTTCTTCTTCTTCCTTGTGTTGTTCGCATGCTTCCATAGATGTCTAACTCCAACACGTTCATTGGATTTTGTTATGGATTTTGTTGATTACTTGTGTTGTATAGTAGGTCTATACATGAGCATGAAAGTCATTTAAGATTAGTATTAAATAAGTTAAAAGAAAATAATTTGTTTGTAAATCTAGATAAGGCTGAGTTGTTTCTTCCAAAGATAGAGTATTTAGGACATGTAGTATCGATCGATGGGATTTAGATGGATCCTGAGAAGGTCTCAATTATTCTAGCTTGGCCTACTCCTCAAGATGAGAGGGTTATGATAATTTCCAGGAATTTTTTTTATTTCTATCAAAAATTCATTTCCTCATATTCGTTGATAGCAGCACCTATGATGAACTTGCTTCAAGGCAAAGTACCATTTACATGGAAGCAAATCACTTATGATGAACTTGATGTTTTAGAGGCTCCTATACTCAAAAGTGTAGATCCATAGAAACCATTTGAGTTAGAGATGCTAGTGGCATATCAATAGGGGAAGTCTTGAGCCAAGATGGTAGGCCAATAGCTTTTGAAAGCAAAAAGTTGAGTAGTGCACATAGCAATTGTACAATGCATGAACAGGAATTGTATGTAGTGGTGCCTGCTCTTAAAGTCTAGAGATATTGTTATGGTGCAAATTTTAAGGTATACATAGATCATCATACACTCAAGAACTTTTGTAGTTAGCCAGATATTTGACGCAAACAGGCTCGTTGGGCTGAGCTCATGCAAGAGTTTCACATAGAAATCTTGTATAGAAGAGTCGAAGAGAAGCTGATGCATAATCACAAATAGTGTATCAAATGACCTTTACAATTTTAGAAGACACATTTCTTCAAGATATAAAGGAAGCACAGGTGGAAGATCCACACTTGTTACAGAGCATTAGAGCCATCAGTGATGACTCTATCATAGGAGACGAGCCAATTTTAGTTGTTTCTTCCCCTAATAAAGCAAACAAGTCAAGTTTGTATTCCAATTTCTCAATGGAGAATGAAATAGTCAAACGGAACAGAAAAGTTTATGTACCAGATTCTCAAAATTTGAGAAGAAAAGTCATGCATGATAACCATGATGTTCCTTATGTAGGGCATCTTGGTGTTGACATTACCATTTAGCTTGTTAAAAGAACATTTTGGTGGCTTTAATTAGCCAGAGATGTCCACACATATGTTCAATAATGCTTTATGTGTCATGTCAACATTAAGGTAGAAAGGATTAAGACACTAGATCTTTCACACCGTTTATAGATTCTAGAGCACAACTATGATAGTGTATCCATGGACTTCATAGTGGGGTTACCGCGGACCCAAAGGAAGCAAGATATTATCCTAGTTGTAGTAGATAGATTGAGCAAGATGGCTCATTTCATACCCATGCAAGAGACGATAGAAGCTCCATAGGTAGTAGAGTTGTTTACCCAGCATGTCTTTAGATTGCACGAGTTATCGACATCCATAGTTTCAGATAGGAATGTTAGATTCACAAGACACTTTTGGAAGTTTGTATTTGAAAAATTGAAAGTGTCATTGAAAATGAGTAGTGGAGATAATCCATAGATAGATGGTTAGACGGAGAGGGTCAGCCAAATTGTAGAGGACATGTTGAGAGCATGTGTCTAAGAGGCAGACAGATTGGGATAGTTACTTTCCACTATTAGAGTTTGCTTATAATAATAGACCTCATAAAGTGATAGGAATGTCTCCTTTTTAGATGAATTATGGCATGAATCCCATTGCTCCTAGTACCATAGGAATGCCAAAGAAATTTCCTAGTGCTTCAGAGTTCTTGGCAAATCTCCAAGCAAACTTAGAAATAGCTAAAGCCAAGATGCAGCAAGCAGCTGGTGAATATGATGACAAGAAGAGATCTCCTAGATCTTTGAGGAAGGAGATAGAGTTTTTCTTCAAGTGTCAGCTAAGTCTACTTCACTATCCATAGGGAAGTGTACTAAGCTTTCTCCAAGGTTTTATGGACCTTGGAAGATATTTAAAAAGCTAAGTGATGTTGCACACCGATTAGAGCTTCCTCCAGATTGCAAAGTCCATCGAATGTTTCATGTCAATAAACTTAGAAAGTATATTTCTAGGAAGGATAATCTAATAGAGGGTATTGTTTCTTTGCAAGAAGTGATAACACAAATCATTCTCTAGATAGGATACTAGATCGGAGATAGAAACGATTAAGAAAATATGCCATCCAGGAGTATCTAGTAGCCTAGAGAGGATTACCGCTTACATATTCTACTTCGGAATCAAAAGATCTGGCTCATAAGTACTTTCCCTCATTGACCATTGAGGACAATGATATTTAGGAGGGGGAGAGAGTGTAAGACATTGGTCTATAGAGACCATTCCATGTGTGTGGGACAAGGGCCAGCCATAGCCAAGGTCCATAGCTCAGGGGATATCCTAAGGTGTTCAATGGTAATGGGGGTGAGTGTTGCATGGTGGCCACATGTCGACACTCAATCATTCCAGAGCATTACTATTTTGGATGCAAGGGGATATATTGGATGGGAGGAGAGTGGCATACACATTATTCACAAGTATTAGTTTTCAAAGCTTCAAGAGAAATTTTAGGATAGTCCTATAGAATACTAGTCTTGGGAGCTCAAGGAATCATGATCTCCAAGTAAGTACATTTCAAGTTCAAGTTCAAGCTCTAGTCTTGTTCCTTGTTCTAGTCTTGTCTAGTCTAGTATTATGGACATCTCATCTTGTCCTCTTGCAATTCCAAAGTACGAGATCTTGTGTTACTTCTTGTACTTAGTTCATCTCCCTTAGGGAGTTTACGTAATTCAGGTATCTTCTTTCATACCTACAATCCCGGATTGCGGGGATCTCTTGTATCCTATCTAGTCCAATTATCATACTTATCAGTCTTGGGTTGTTGGATTTCTTGCATCAGTTGTATATTTCTTGTACCATTTCCCTTATGTGAGTGATTTTGTCATCAAAAGTATATTTTTGATATCTTATTCAAGCTAGTCTATTCAGAGGGCACAATCTAGTGTTCCCTTGACAAGAGAAGCCAATTTGAGAGCCTGGACATTTGTGGAACCAACTTCCAAGTTAGATGAGTTGTATGTGTGATCATTAATGGTAATAGATGATCTTTGGGAGCTAGGCATAAACTTCGGGGCTATTGGCCTCCATGCATGGTGAAAATAAAGGCCTTGTGGTGTCACACATTTTCCCCATGGATCATTAATGGGGGGAGTGCAGAAGAGGGCTTGCCCCCTTCTCTAGGGTCAAGGGCGATGAACCCTCCCCTCGCCCAGCCCGAAGTCTAGTTGGGCATAGACTTCGGGGCTATTGGGCCTCCATGCATGGTGAAAATAAAGGCCTTGTGGTGTCACACATTTTCCCCATGGATCATTAATGGGGGGAGTGCAGAAGAGGGCTTGCCCCCTTCTCTAGGGTCAAGGGCGATGAACCCTCCCCTCGCCCAGCCCACACGACCAAAATGGTTGAACTTCTAGTGATGGAGATTTTGTCACAAATTATATTTTTATTGATTATTCTATCTTTTTTGACTATTTTTTTCTATACCAACTCCCATTACAAAAGCTATACAAACATGACCTATGTGAAGCTTCATACAACCATTATACACTAGTAAGCCCTTCATGTAGATTCTATTTAGATCACCATCTAAGATCTATACTAGGAACACACAGGTGGACAACACCATCTTTGTAGTTGCATTCGTCTTTGAAATTTAAAATTTTGAATTCTTCATCTCTTAATTTGCATTTCCTAGTCTATTGATCTATTACATTGTGCTATTTTTCATTCATGTCACTAGAATGGCACTTCAAAATTATTGAAGTTTTTATGAGAATACATGCTGACGTGATTGATTTACCCCACTCCTATGTGAACTTTATCTTAGTATAAGTTTAACATTTAGGTTTACAAATGCTTTTTTATTTGTTTTTCAAATAGGAAGCTTGATAGTAACCTACTCTTCCAAACTTTAATTAATAGAAAAAACAATTGTACAAGTGAATGGGCCTAGTACTCATGGGACCCCAAAATCCCACAAAGCAGAGGTCGCTTATACATTACTAGAGAACTTTACAGAGAACATTGATAACCCTCTCGTCCCCCTCATGTGGGCCCACTTGCTTTTAATTTTGTTACTCTCAAGGAAAAACACTCTATGATGTCTAAAAGATGGGGGCTTTTTATAATTAGAAATTCTTTTGCCTAAAAGAAAAAGAGATTTTTCTATTGACCATTCTTTAGGAGGGCTTCCAAGTTGGCAAGACACCTCTCTTTCCAGATCTTTCATAGGGTCTCACCTCTTATAGCATTCCACAATGCTGAGGAGGAACATTTTTTATCTTGGTGAGGGGATGCCAAAGGGATTGGAATTTAAAATCCTAATTCAAGCCTGGCCAATCTGGACATCATTTCCTATTAAGTATGTCATGAAAGTCCACGTTCTTCTTGAATCTTGGAATTTTATCAAGGCTATTGCCGTTGTGACATGTAAAACCCTCAAGGTGAGGATAGTCCTCACCAATGAGGAGGCAAGTCCTCGGTCACTCCAAAGCATTAATCTGCACTACAATAGGCACTGTTCTTCATAGTCCACTCTTCTAGCTAGATCAATCTCCTCAAAATATAATCCACTGGCTAGTTTCTTGGTTTCAGAGGTGTCTTCACAAACCGAAACCTTTGTTCCAAAGCTTCCTAGATTTTTGTACATTTCAAGACTCCACACCTCAGATGCCCTTGTTAGGGAACCAAATCAAATCATTATGTCTAATACTTGCCACTCATTTCCAATCTTCATTGTTCTTGAAAAACTGTTTCACCTTGTTCCAACTCTTCCACAGAGAGCAAACCAAGTTCAAGCCTCTCGAAGCCACTAAAAAGGGGGAGAACAAAAGAGTGAGAAGATCAAGATCCTTTCGAATCAGGAGGCCCACAAGCCTAAGAGCACTCTTGTTTCTAAAGATAAACTTGACCCAAGTTGTTACCATTAGTGTCCATGTGAAAGTCCAAATGGCCACCAAACACTTTTTGTATATGATCTTTAATAAAAACATATGTGGCATGGTCAACCATAGACTATAAGTTCGACCACATTTGTAACACCTAAGAAGTTTGTGTTTGTGCTCCTTATGTACTGTGTTTTTTTGCATATTCTATAGCCTTTATGAGGAGCACCGTGCATGGAGCGAGGAGCTCGATTTTCAATTTTGGTTAATCTAGACATAATTTCCTATTAAATGTGTCATGAAAGTCCACGTTCTTCTTGAATCTTGGAATTTTATCAAGCTTATTGCCATTTTGCCATGTAAGACCCTCAAGGTGAGGATAGCCTCACCAATGAGGAGGTGAGTCCTTGCTCACTTCAAAGCATTGATTTGTACTTCAATATGCACCATTCTTCATTGTCCGCTCTTCTAGCCGGATCAATCTCCTCAAATCTAATCCACTGGCTAGTTTCTTGGTTTTAGAGGTGTTTCCACAAACGGAAACCTTTGTTCCAAAGCTTCCTAGCTTTTTGTAAGTTCCAGGACTCCACACCTCTGACGCCCTTGTGAGGGAACCAAATCAAATCATTCTATCTAATACATGCCACCCATTTCCAATCTTCATTGTTCTTGACAAATGTTTTCACCTTGTTCTAACTCTTCCACAGAGAGAAAACCAAGCTTGAGCCTCTGGGAGTCACTGAAAAGGGGGGGCACAAAAGATTGAGAAGATCAAGATCCTTCCAAATCAAGAGGCCCACAAGCCTAAGAGTGCTCTTGTTTCTAAAAATAAACTTGGCCCAAGATGTTACCTCTAGTGTCCATGTGAAAGGCCAAATGGCCACCGAACACTTTTTGTATATGTTCTTTAATAAAGCATATAGTGGCATGGTCAGCCATAGACTGTAAGTTTGATCACATTTGTAACACCGAAGAAGTCTATTTCATGCTCCTTGTGTACTGTGTTTTTTCGCATATTTTGTAGCCTTTATGAGGAGCATCGTGTGCAGCGCCAGGAGCTTGGTTTTCAAGCCTGGCCAACCTAGACATCATTTCCTATTAAGTGTGTCATGAAAGTCCACCTTCTTCTTGAACCTTGGAATTTTATCAAGGCTATTGCCATTGTGCCATGTAAGATCCTCAAGGTGAGGATAGTCCTAACCAATGAGGAGGTGAGTCCTTGATCGCTCCAAAGCATTGATCTACACTACGATAGGCATCATTCTTCATAGTCCACTCTTCTAGCCAGATCAATCTCCTCAAATCTAATCCACTGGCTAGTTTCTTAGTTTCAGAGGTGTTTCCACAAATGAAAACCTTTGTTCCAAAGCTTCCTAGCTTTTTGTAAGTTCCAAGACTCCACAACTTTACTGCCCTTGTTAGGGAACCAAATCAAATAATTATATCTAATACCTGCCACCCATTTCCAATCTTCATTCTTCTTGAAAAACTGTTTCACCTTGTTCCAACTCTTCCATAGAGAGCAAACCAAGCTCGAGCCTTTGGGAGTCACTAAAAAGGGGGAGGGGAACAAAAGAGTGAGAAGATCAAGATCCTTCCAAATTGAGAGGTCCACAAGCCTAAGAGCACTCTTGTTTCTAAAAATAAACTTCACCCAAGATGTTACCGTTGCCCATGTGAAAGGTCGAATGGCCACTAGACACTTTTTGTATATGTTCTTTAACAAAACATATAGTGGCATGGTCAGCCACAGACTGTACGTTCGACCACATTCGTAACACCTAAGAAGTCTGTGTTCGTGCTCCTTGTGTACTGTGTTTTTCTACATATTCTACAGCCTCTATGAGGAGCATCATGTGTGGTGCTGAGAGCTCAATTTCCTACTCCGAGGATATCATCATGGATTTCTCAAGAAGGAGATCGCACCATGGTGCATTGCCATCGAAATACTTCATTAGTATCAGAGGATTCTGATGCAAAAGCTTTGTTCCTTTTGTGTGAGTGAAGCGAGCACTCACCCAAGGCTTAAGACTAAGGCGAAGACCAAGGCATAGACCTTGGCATACATGAGGGACGACTTCAATGATCAAGGAAGATAGAAGTTCTCGATACTTCCCGGGAGGTCACCCATCCTAGTACTCTTCCCCCCGAAGCTTGCTTAACCGTGGCAATCTCTTGCCACTAAGCTACATTCTTGTGGTGCTTGAAGAAGGGAAAAGACTAAGGTTCATATTATCTTCAACAAGTTTTGGGCCCTCAAAGCTTCATTCTTTGCTTTCAAAGCCTATTTTTGAAGCATTTTTGGGGTGATTTTTTGAACCATTTTGGAGTACTTTCGTGCATATTCTCTTCATTAAGGTCCAAGAACATCAAGAAGAGTGTTCTTTGTACTTCTTTGACAATGAATGTTCACCTTTTGGGGTTGTGTTTCCAGCTACACTAGTTAATCTATAGGTTTCTTGAAAGGTTTTAGTTGTGGTGGGAGTAGCCACTGCAAGTCTATGCAGGTTGTTGAACCTCAAGAATAGAGTTGAGAGACATTTGCAAGTGTTTTTAGCCAGTGCTTGGGCAATGAATTTAGCAATTTAGTGCCATTTTACTGCACATATTGAGAACATACATACTATGTATGCTTTTGTGGATACTACTTATGTATGTCCATGTGGTCATTGATATAGCAATTACGTTTTTGCATAAAGCCTTTTACATTTGATAAAGAGGGTCATGGTGAGGTTTTCTTAACTGGGAGACACCTAGATGTCGGGGTCTCTTATGTGATGCAGGTGGAAGACTTACCCAACCTTGCCATAGGAGATGTATGATAGTTGTTCATTGGTGCTCAATAAGCCTAGTTGGCTTATTTTGGGTGATTGATTATATGCAGTGGAGTTAGTGGTTGACTATACAGGTAAACATGTCAATACTTGCCATTTTATGAGATTTTGACACTGGTCATATGCTCATTTTCCATGGGACACTCTGGCAAAAATTTTCCAGATTTTTGGCTTTGAAAACTATATAGTGGTCGATTTACTCCTTGATACACTTATTGGTGTGAGCACATTTATTCTTATATAATCCTTTTGGTTGGTCATTACTATTCATTAATTCATTCCTCTCTTAAGACTATTGAATTCTCTTCTAGAATCTGACACTTGTTCATCCGTCTTTGAGCCTTAGTGGTGTTTGGACTCTTCTAGCTCCATTATCATTTTATTTAGTTCTCTACCATCATGGCATCAGAGGTCTCAAGCACATCTGGTGGATCAGGTCCTACTGCCAGTGTTTTGAGGAGAAGCTATAACTTGCAGGGCAAAGACCATTTTGATATCCAAAAATTTGATGACAGAAAATTTGCTCTATGGAAGAATCAGATTAAAGATGTGTTGATTCAGAGGAGGCCATGGAAGCCAATAAATGGAACCTTTGAAAAACCTACTAACATGGATGAAGATGATTGGGATGATTGGGATTAGAGGAGCTTTGGAAGCAGTTATGCAATACATATGAAAAAGAGATGACATCAAATAAAATATATTTGATGAGAAAATTATCTGACCTTCGCATAAAGGACACAGATAGTGTTGCTGCTCATCTAAATGATTTTGATGCTATATTTTTCCACTTACATGCTCAAAAAATGGATATGTATAATGAAATGAAAGTAGTCTTACTATTATGCACCTTGCCATCATCATGGGATATGTTTTGCACTGATATTAACAATGTGCACCTGTTGGTAAACTAGTCTATGACATATGTGGGGCACTCTTGAGTGATGAGATTCATAGAAAATATATGGTTGGAACTCAGAGTGTAGATGCATATAATGTTTGTGATTTTTACCAAGGAAAGAATCAGTAACATGGTAGGAGCAAGAACAAGGAAAATAATGGTAAATTAAATAAGAGTAGTACTAAATCAAGGAAGAGGGACATCGAATGCCATTATTTTCATAAGAAAGGACACATGAAGAAAGACTGTTATGCATTAAAGAATGCTAAAGGTAAAGGGTAGAATGCTGATGGGCATGTAAAACAACTACCTGCACCATCTACTTTGATTGTGAAGATTGAGGAAATTAATGCTATTTTTTATGACATTGATGTGTTGATGTAAGAAAATAACAGCACAACGGAATAGACCTGTAGACAAAGTTGAAAGAAGAATGCAGACAAAGATAGATGCAGACTAAGAGATAGAGAACTCAAATTCTTAGATTCCCAAGTGTAATGCAGTTACAACGATGTTGTCCATCTGTGCACTCCCAATATGGAGCTTAGATGGTGATCTAGATAGACTCTAGATGAAGGGCTTACTAGTGCACAATGCTCTATAAAGCTCAACTTGGGCCGTGCTTATACAACTTTTACAAGGGGGATCGTTATAGATAAATGTAGTTGTAAGATACATAGTAGTCAGCAAAATATAAAATCCAACAATATTTCCATGACTAGAAATCCTACCATCTTGGCCCTATGAGTCAATGAGCTACCTTCGTGATGCGATAGTCTTGGATTTTATATCCTTTCTCCTTGCAGTGGAAACATTCTCCCTTGAACTTCTTTTTGTCATCCTTCTTTTTGTCTCCATCTTTTGAAGAGTCCGCTTTGCCTCCTTTGGCATTTGTTGTGAATGCGGCATGTCCTTTGATGTCACCACTCCTTGTCTTGAGTCGTAGCTCCTCCTCCATGAGTAAGGTGCTGAATTCTTCAAAAGTTAGTAGTTGAGGTCTGATTTAAGTATTAAGAGCAATTACCAAACCATCAAACTTGGGTGGATAGATTCAAAGAAAATGTCGAGCTAGCTCCTCACTTGATTTTTGTACACCTGCTCTCGCCATTTGATCTCGTAGATTCTTTATGCGAGTGATAAACACCTCTGTAGTCTCCCCATTAGCAAACCTTTCTACTACTAGCTTATTCTTTTGAATCCATGTCTAATTACGAGTTTCATATTGATTTCTCAATATGTTTCACGCTTCACATGCCTTGGTAGGATGCTGAATGAGAGTCAGAACACTATCAGAAGTACTTGTAACTAGAGGACAGAGTGCACCTACATTTCTACATTTCCAAGCATCTAGAAGATCAACATTAGGAGGAATCGTTCGACCAAGATTATTTGGATCAAGTGTTTCTTGGGGCTCATGATCAGTCCCAAGAACAATCTCCACTGATTTGACTTCAATCTTTACAATTCTTTTGTTCATTTGCTAATAGAAGTTCTTGATAATGTTAAGCAATACATTCCAAGAAGAACTTTCAAATAATAAATCAAGAATCACTCAAATTTCCTTCAGAAGTTGAACTATGTCTTAAATCTGAGAAATGTCCATCAATTTGACATACCTTCACTGTTAGACTCAGTTCTCTGAATACATGTCCCATTTTATGGTCAATTATAGTTGAAGCTAGTAGCTTCAAGATGAGCTATCACTCATGATAAACTTTACACTATACTGTGACTCTTAGAAGTTCAGTAAAATGTGCACCAGAAAACTCGTAACTATCAACTAACTATCATACTGATATGAACTCACTTAGAATTCTTCACACAAGAGGAATTAGATCATATCATTTTACACAAACATGTGGTATCTATTAGAGAAGATGTGTACAAAATGGCTTGGCTTGATTCTCCTCATAGCCATGAAAAAATCTCCTACATTGAGTAGCTTTTCTTCACCATCTCTCTCAAAAAATACCCAACTATTCCTATACTCACTTAGGACTTACAAATCAGGTTTTCTATACTGTTATTTAACTCAAATTGACTTATATACATATGGTCTACATGCCTCTAAACTCAAACTCATAATTCTAGAAGTTCTATACTAGATTTTAACTCTAATTTTGCACCACATTATAAGTGTGAATTTGTCCCTTCACTTAGGCTTAATTTTCTGAGTGTTTTACTTTCACTTCTCTTTGTCTTTGTTCTTCCTCCATATGTCTTCATGTATTTATGTCTAATTAGTGAGTGAAGCCCCAATAGCTCCCCCTCAATCACTAATTAGGATCCTCTATCTTCTTCATATACCCTTCTGTTCTTTTATTCCTGCCATTTCTTTGAATCTACTTGTCTTCACTCCATCCAAGCTCTTTCTCATAACTGCAATCTGATATTTTGTAGAAGTGTAAGACACCACTTCAAGCTCCTTCTCCATTACCTTTTCTCTCAGAAAATGATATTGAATGTCTATGTGCTTTTTTCTTGCATGAAATACAAGATTTGCTGCAAGATACAATGAACTCATATTATCTCCATGTATACCTTGATCAATGCCCAAGCTTTTGAACAAGGTCTGCATCCATATCACTTCTTTAGCTGCTTCCACAAGTCCTTTGTACTCAACTTCAGTTGATGATAAAGCCACTGTATGTTGCTTCTTTGAACACCAACTCACAAGTTTATCACCTATGTATATCATGTATCCATGTGTTGACCTTCTATCATCTTGACTTCATACCCAATCTGAGTCACTCTATGCCCTTAGCTTTATATTTGATGTAAAAGGATAATATAATCCTTCTTTTAAAGTTCCCTTGATGTATCTAAGAACTCTTTGACTTGCAACCCAATGTTGATCCTTTGGACAATGCATAAATTGTGAGAGAACTCCCATTGCATAACTAAGATTTGGTCTTGTTAGTGTAGCATAAATTAAGCTTCCCACTAAAGATTGATACTTCCTCATATCTTTGAACTCTCCACCATCATAGTTGTTGAGTTTGTGATTGACTTCAAGTGTTGTTGAGGCTTCTCTATAATTCTCAATATTAATCTTCTTCAATATGTTTAGAAGATACCTTTCTTGTGAAACATATATGCCATGATCTGCATAATGCCATAAAAGAGACCTAAGCTCAAAGTGCCTCTGAGATATCTAAACACATGTTTCACTGCTTGCCAATGCTTAGTGCCAGGGCTATACATGAATCGACTCAACTGGGAAACTGCATACTGTATATCCGGCCTTGTGTTGCATGCATATATAAGACATCCCACAACTTGCTGATAAAGAGAAGTGTCAAATGCATCACTGGAATCCTCAACTGAGAACCTCAATCCTGTCTCAACTGGTGTGGAAACTAGCTTGCAATCCTCAAAGTCAAAACGCTGAAGTAGTTTTCAACATACTTTGTTTGATGCATAACAATTCCCCCCTCAATGGATACAAACTGGATGCCAAGATAGTAGCTCAAAAGACCAAGATAAGTGACATCAAAAGTGTGCTACAAATCAGCCATAAGAATGTCAAGTTTTGCATCACATGAACCAGTCAAGAGTATGTCATCGACATAAAGAACAAGCACTATAAGATCAGCCCCATTTTTGCATACATAGAGTGTGCTTTCAATCGGACTACATGTGAAGCCAAGAGCAATCAAGTGCTTATGGATTTTGTCATACCATGCACATGGAGCTTGCTTGAAACCATACAAGGCTTTATGCAAGCGACAAACCATATGTTCTTTCCCTTTCATAGCAAATCCAAGAGGTTGCTTCACATAAACCTCTTCTTGCAAATCACCATTCGAGAAGGCTGTTTTTATGTCCAATTGATGCACTTTCCATCCTCGATGGGTAGCCAATGCAACCACGGTATGAATGGTAGTCATGCGTGAAGTAGGTGCAAAAGTTTCCTCATAGTCAATGCCATATTGTTGCACATATCCTTTGGCAACCAATCTAGCTTTGTAGCCATCAATGCTACCATCAGATTTTCTCTTAATCTTGTAAATCCACTTTGTACCAATGGCATTCTTTCCTTTTGGCAATTCACATAACTCCCAAGTACCATTCCTATGTATGGAATCCATTTCTGATTGCATAGCACTCATCCATTCTGGATCATCACATGCATCTTCAAAAGAAAGTGGCTCTTCATTACATGCTGTAGCAATAAGAGAATAATCCACAAAATTACAATGCATGGTGAGAGCTTGATCTTGTTCTACCAAGTAAAGGTGCACTCAATTTGATGTCCTACAAAGTTTGTTTCAGCCATTTTGGCATAGATTGTGCACTCTTGATAGACATGCGTTCATTATGTAATACATCTTCATCATGTACATTATGCGTTGGCTGAATTTCATGCTCATTTTCAGCCTTATTTTGACGCAAATGTTCAACCATATGTGGCTAGAAATTTCCAGCAGTTTTGATAATTTTTGGCTGAAATTTTTCAGCCATGTTCGGCTGGAAATTATTTGTATTTTCAGCCCTATTTGGCTGGAAATTTTCAGCCCTTTGAGCCTCAATTGGTTGGTCTACATGGCCATAGTCAAGCACACCATTTTGGAACAAAGGCATGAGTGTATCGAACACATCTTACGAGCTAACTGTTGGCTATGGTTTGCATTTGAGTAGAGGGAAAACTGAATTTTCAGCAAATACCACATCTCGACTCAGAGTAATTGTGTTCGTCAATGGATGGTATAAATGATATCCTTTACTTTCAGCACTATAACCAACAAATATACATTTCTCTGCCTTGTCATCAAGTTTGTGACGTTGTTGTGATGGAACAAGAGCATATGCCAAACAACCAAACACATGCATATGACTAAGCATAGGCTTATGACCATTCCAAGCCTCATAAGGCATGATGACTCTCAATGCTTTTGTAGGGCAATGATTCAACACATAATTTTCACACATGACCGCTTCCATCCAAAACTTAATAGGAATATTTTTTTCCTTTAACCATACATCGTGCCATTTCAAGTAGAGTTCTATTTTTACGCTCGATAACACCATTTTGCTGAGGTGTATATGGCATCGTACATTGGTGTGAAATACCTCTTTCATGAAGAAAAGCATAAAGCTCATGAGACATGTATTCACCACCACGATCCCTGCGTAGAGTCGAAAGCTTTTGTGAAGAAAAATTTTCAACCATAGCTAAAAATGCTTTGAAGCAAGAAAATACCTCATTCTTTGCTTTCATAGGATACACCCATGTATGGCGAGTAGCATCATCAATGAAGGTAACAAAATATACATGCCTCCCAAAAGATGGAGTTTTGATGGGACCACATACATCATTATGAACAAGCTGCAATTTTCTTGTAGTGTGTGTATGACTATCTTTTTGAAAAGAAGCACGATGCATTTTTCCGAGAATGCAACCTTCACATGCATGCTTTTCAATGGACTCAAGTGTAGGCTCTTTTGCAAGTCAAGCAAACTATTGAAGTTTAAGTGACCAAAACGAGCATGTCAAAGCTCCATTTCAGCCATGGAAGAAGTATGAGCAACCAAGGCATTCGAGGCAGTCCTCTTGTATGTATCTATGTGATACAAACCATTACATAATGTACCGGACATCACGATAACATCGCCATTGCTGAAATCATGAACCATACACTTATCATCAACAACGTGTACATGAGTCCACCTTTGGCAATCAACGGAGCTGAAATTAAGTTCTTCTTGATAGCGAGCCCATACAATGCATTTTTCAAGAGAATCACACCTCCATTTGTAGCGGTAAGCTCATCCATACATACATCCTCAAGTTGCTTCCTCAAGTATGCAACACGTGCTTCATTACGCATGGCATACAAAGAAGCAAGAGTGTCCCATGCCTGTCTCGATGAAGAACATGACCGAATGTGTGGAACTATATGACGCTTCACTGAAAGAGCAATCAAAGCATGAGCTTGAGCATCTTTTCCATCCCATCTAAGCTGCTCCCGTGTACTCGAAGAAGAAGCTCCATCTGTGATAGTAGACTGTGAAGTAGAAGAACCTGTTGGTCTTCAATCTACATCTACCACTATGTTCCAAAGTTGTTTAGCAACAAGAATATGCTTCATCATGTAAGACCACATTGGATAGTTGGTCCCATCAAGCTTATCTTCAGCTTGAAGCATGTAAAACAAGTCATTACTGCCCGCCATTTCACAAAGGAATAAGAATGTGACAAAATGTTTATTTCGACGAAACCTGAAATGAATGCTAAAATTTTAGCTCACAAACCGACACTCTGATGGCAATTTTGACTGCATGAATGGCTTTGAAATGAGGGTAAAACTCCAGCATTGAAATTCACAATTCTATGCTCCGAAGTCGATTTGCAGTGTTAAAAGTGCATGCATGCCGCGACGCGAAAAACTGAAACTTGAGAGGGAGCTAAACCTGCTCTGATACCACTATTGGTTGTGTGTAGAAGTGCGAGAGACACATGAGCAGCACACACACAGAGCACAAACACAGCAAGACACACGAAGAAGATGATGGCTGGAATAGCTCTCTCTATTGATGATGAACTGAACTGAAGTAAGAGCTGAATAATATCCCTAAGTACAAAGTACCACCACATATGAGAGTATCAAGTATGTGGTAACATGGGGAAAAAGCCTCTAGCCAGCACTAGAGTAAAAAGTGCCCATGTATAGGGAAAAGGTTCACATCAAAGCTACTCGAGGAACACATAAGTGTAACAAGCTCCACTCCTGCACTTCACTTTTCCAATTGAATGCACATTATGTTTTGTATTATCACCTGTTTGTAATGTATGGCTTGAAATGCCTTCTTCCAATTTTGATAACAATTCTATATTATCTGACAAATGATTTGAAGAACCAGAGTCACTATAGAATACCTTTAGTTCTTCCTTTTATGATGCACTTCTTGAATTCATCATCAATGTTGTATGGTTTTCATTCTGTGTATCATTTGCATAGTTGTAGTAGGTGGTGTTATAGGATTGATTCTGACTCCAATTTCTTCCTGCACCTCTACCATAGCCTCCTCTTGAATTTTGTCTTCCTCTTTGAAATTGATTCGAAAACCTTCCACCTCTTCCTTTGCCATTATTACTTTGATTATGATTTGAACCTTGCTAATTGTTCCAACAATCATAAGATAGATGATTATTCAATCCACAAATCTAGCATGTTTTCTTATTATTGTTCTAATTACCTCTTCCTCTTACATTTCCTCTACATTTACCTCTGCCATTACCTCTTCCTTTTGCATAATTTGCTTGAGTAGTCATCTCTTCTTCATCCTTTGCTTTACCTTTATCACATTTCTTCTTATTATTTGCATACATTGCAGAGCTATGTCCTTTCTCTCCATGTGACTTCATGTCTTGCTCAAATGTAAGCATTAATCCAAGTAATTGATTCAAATCTGGTACAAAATGATTTAGTGAAAGTTCAATTGAGAGTACAAAAGGTTTCCACCTTTCATCTCCTCTCAAACCTGCAAGCAATTGTGCAATCAACCTATCATCTTCAATATCTTCATCAATGGATCCAAGACTATCTGCCAAATCCTTCATTTTAGTGACATAATCACTAATGCTCTGACTTTGCTTCTTCTGGAATGTTGTAAACTCTGACCATAGGCTAGGCTTCCTAGCTTTGGTAGTATTTTGAAAATGATCTTCCAAAGCATTCCATATGTCAGTTGTTTCCAAAACTCTTCCATGTGATAACAAATGATCTGTGATAGTATTGTATGTATATGCCCTTGCACTTGCATCTTTCTTCTGCCATATCTTCAAAGCTTCTAGTGCTTCTTTCTTTGGTCAACTATTATCTTTAAATGTAGGCTTTTCTTCTTCACCAGTCACATATATCATTAGATCCTTACTCATAAGTAAGGCCTACATTCTCATCACCCAAGCAGGATAGTTATCTCTATCAAACTTATCAATAGAAATGTGATATGCCATGGTCTTCTTGTTTCTGCTACAACCTATGAGTACATGGTTAAAGGATGTTACCTTTTGTATACATTTACCCTTGGAAATAACTTTGAAATACTTCTTTGATGCCCTTTGTTGTACAACAACTCGGCTTCCACCTTTTTCAGTGAAGAACTCTTCAATTCCTCTTGTATCTGCACCTCCTTTTACTCTTGAGGACCTTTCTGCTCCGATACCACTTGTTGGTGTATGAAACACCACAAGAACTAAGATAGCATGATACTAGAATTCCTTTGTAATCCTCAATAGCTTAGTAATGCTCCAAATATGAAACTTTTATCACTAAACTTAGTGAAATTGAAAAATTCAGTTTCAAGAATGTGCACCTTTCTTTCTAGCTTCAAAGCTGATCTAATTTAGCTCAAATCTTCACAATTATTTTGTTAATTTGCTAATAGAAGTTGTTGCTAATGTTATGAAACACATTCCAAGAAAAAATTTCAAATGATAACTCAATAATCACTTGAATTTCCTTTAGAAGTTGAACTATGTCTGAAATCTGAGAAATGTCCTCATCGATTTGACATACCATCACTCTTAGACCCAGTTCTCTGAATACACGTCCCGTTTTACAAAGATATTTTGGTCGATTGTAGATGAAGGTAGTAGCTTCAAAATGAGCTATGTTTCATGAAAAACTTTACACTATAGTGTGAGATCTAACTCTTAGAAGTTCAACAAATGTGCGCTAGAAAACTTGTAATTGCTATCAACTAACTATCATACTGATATGAACTCACTTAGAATTCTTCACACAAGAGGAATTAGATCAAATCCTTTTACACAAACATGTGTTATCTATTAGAGAAGATGTGTACAAAATTTCGTGGCTTGATTCTGCTGATAGCCATGAAAAACTCTCCTACATTGAGTAGCTGTTCTTCACCATCTCTCTCAATAAAAATATCTGATTGTTCCTATACTCACTTAGGCCTTACAAATCAGGTTTTCTATATTGTTATTTAACTCAAATTGACTCATGTACATATGTTCTACATGCCTCTGAACTAAAACTTGTAATCCTAGAAGTTCTATGCTAAATTTGAACTCTAATTTTGCACTACATTACAAGTATGAATTTGTCCCTTCACTTAAGCTTGATTTTTTGAGTGTTTTACTTTCACTTCTCTTTGTCTTTCTTCTTCCTCCATATGTCTTCATGTCTTCATGTCTAATTAGTGAGTGAAGCCCCAACAAAGCATTCATAGGTGGTTAAGTGCATCTTTTGCTACTTGAGTGGTACATGGCTACTTGGATTGTTTTATCCCAAGGGGGTGTAGCTCAAGCGTAAGCACCACCTCCTTTACTTGTCAATCTGTGGAGACGTGAGGACCCGTGTGGAGGTGATCACAATCCGGGTGGATCGGGTCTGGTCGTGGCACACACAAGGTGTATGAAGCTAATGAATGTTGAAAGGTTTAAGGACGTGAAAATGAAATTAATGTTGAGTATGGAGAAGAGAGAGATGTTTAAATGATTATGGGAATGGGAATGTAGGAGTGCAAGTTAGATTGATGAACATGAATGATAAGAATGAAAGAGAACCATACACACGAATCAAATTTGGAAGGAAGAATGTTCCATTGAAGGAGCTTCTTAAACACTTCCTAATTCCAATCCATATGCATAGTCTTCTTTGGATGATATGTATGCATGACGATAATAGATGGAATCTTTACACATAAATTAGTTTCGAAAGGAAGAATGGTCCAATATTGGAGCTTCTTATACACTTTCAGAAACTAATCAATATGTATGGGTATGTATGGATTATATGCATGCAAGTGAATTATGATGATAGAGTTTAATCACAAGCTCATTGAAACATCCTCACTGGTTCAACACAATACTATGGAGCCTTCTCACACATAGAAGAAAATAGAAGACATGTAAAAATACTTAAGAGACTGAGAGACAAGAGAGAAGAGACAAGTGACAAGTGACATGAATTAAAAGGATTTGAATTAAGTTACATGTATAAGATCGTCGTGGTACGTCAAGCTAAGCAGTCTACTGATCAAAGGCAGTTCCGACCCTCAAACCATGACAGTTCACCCGAATGTCATACGTAAGAAGGTGAGTTCCACTTCATTGACCCTATGTATGTCTAAGCTCGTAACGTCTAACTAAAGAAGTCTAAGACTCATTAAAATCAGCTCTAACTCACTCACACGCTCCACCGAGGGTGAGTCAAGATAGAGATGCTCGTTTCAAGAGCCTATCCTAGATTGGAGTTCTAACTTAAATTTGAAACTAGGTACTATACTCATACTAGCCCACCTTGGATCTTCACTCGCTCAACTGAGGGTGATCATCTCAAGGAAACCGTAAGCTAGCAAGAGCCCTATGGATGCCTAACAATGATGCTCTAGGAGTTTGGAGGGGGGTTTATATAGTTTTTTGAATGAATTTGGGCCCTTGGATCTAGAGAAATCAACTCTCAACTCTAGGATCACTACTTTCGATTACAACCATTTGATCAATCAAATCAATGGCTTGGAATTGTTCTTTCTATCAAATCTAGTGTAAAGGAGTGAAATTTAGGTGCCTTCATTCTCCACCATTGGATCTGGGGATGATCTGGACCGTCGGATCAGTGCTGACATCAATTTGGATAAGATAAGCCACTATTTTTGGAGAAACTTTGCATTATTGATCTTTAGCTGTCCAAAAAGTCTTCTTTGATAAAAAAACTCGTGGATCCTCCTTCCTTTATGCTTTAATGCATCTCCACCCTTGAATATGAGCTCATCTTGACCGTACAACATGGTTCAATTTTGCCATGTGGCAGCCCTTCAAGCCTTCAATTTTCTTATTCTAGAAAATTGCGGTGACCTTGAAAACTGGATTCTGTGCTCTTTGACCCTTCAAATATCCTTTGATGAAGATAAAAGTTTGTAGGACTATGTTTTGAAAGGCCTCCTTTAGGAATATGCAAAAAAATCTCCCATCTGAATCTTCCTTGTACAAGTTTGACTACATTTGGAAGCTTGCAAGGTGGCATTAAGGTGTCTAGGAAGCTATGAAAGCCTTGAAACTTTGTACAAATATGTAGCCACATATGATCTTTATACATGCCAAACCATATGGCTAACAAAAATTCCTATACAAAATTTTGTAGGGTCTAAGTGAAAAAATTACATTTTTTACAAAATGCACATGGCATATCAATGTGCTAGAAAATCCATTTTCATGTGAAATTCTGGTTATAGACTGCCTTTGATAAACTTTACAAGTGTATGAGTTTTCATGTGATTTGGAGACATTGAAATTTTTGCCCTAATTTCCAAAGTTTGACCAGCTTTGACCGCTACCCTAGATTTGCTCGATTTCTTTCAAAGTTTGCATGTGAACTCCCTTTGACATCCTTGATGCATCTTGGACTTCTCAGGGAATTCTGGCTACCTTCACCGAATGTGTTTCCTATAGGGCTTCATGAGTGAGAGAGGAGACAAAATCTCGACGACATTCGCCCCCACTAAACCTGCAATTCCTCCGGAAGCGCCCCTCTAGCATCTGTGAAAAACAAAATGTTCCAGGCATCAAATTCTTTTATAGGCAACATAAGAAACATGGAAGGAAAATTGATTATATGCATGAATGAGTAGGTAACGTGACATGAAGCAAAATTTGCATGAAAGAAAGAATTGGAATAGGCAACATGAATATGCATGAACAAATAGGCAACATATATGCAAATGAACAAGCAACATCGACAACAAGAAAGAAAAAAATCAAGCATGAATATGAAGTGGAAGTGGATGTATTGAGTCGTTTTAAACATCAGTTCCTCTCATCTTGAAGAAAAATTTGTACCTTTATAATAAAGCAATCTACCTTAAATATGATTATAAACAAAGATTTAGGATTTTCAAGAGACATCTTTCATCTTTAGCTTATTTTAGATCAACTCCTTTCCTACATAAATATGAATATGCTCTTTCTCTAATAACATGCAAGGAAATCTAACTAAACTCCACTAATGCATAAATCTGCCTATATAGCCCGTGATTTATTCTACTATGCCTCTTTATCCTCCTTTGGCTTGCTCTTTTTTTTTTTGATGATGATGATGATGATTCGGTAACTTTATGGTTACGATCACCTCTTTGGGGTGGAAGAAAGTGTAAACTTCTTGCTAACATGTAGCAACTTTTTTTTTTTAATGACAGGGAAAAATTAAACCCTGATACAAGGTACAACCATTTTTGATGACGGAGAACAGTCGTTTAAACTCTGATACAAGTACTGTGAGGTGGACTAAGGATGTAGAAACATGCAGTAGCAAGAGCTAGGACTTCAACAATTATGCTTTCGATACAGGATACATATGCATGTTTACATATGAAAGTCATGTCACCAAAATAAACCTCCAAATCTACATGCCCTATCTTTCCACAATCCTAGATTATAATCAATTTCTTAGAAGATAAGTTACTACTTAAGTTACAATTTTACACAAGTAGAGAAATCATCATTTGCCCTTTTTGACTCAAGTGATGTGGATATGCAATGCAATGCAATGCAAAGACTGAAAAAAAACATGCATGAAACAAGCATGGAACAAAAAAAAAATAGAATGAACTTGAAAAAAAAACAAAGCAACATGAACTTGAAAAATTAATGATATTTTGATATGTTTTTTATTTTTTCCTTTTTTTATTTTTATTTTTATTTTTTTATAACATGGATACTCCTGTTTATGAATCGGTCTCATTGTTGTCATATTCTTCAATGTCCTCATCCAAAATGTACTCGTCATTATCACGCTTCTTGAATAACTTTATCCTTTTACCTGCAATCAAAGTTTTTAGTGCAACACCATTTAATTCACAAAGAACATACGTACCATTGTTGTTGCCTTTTGATACAATGTATGGCCCAGACCACCGTTGAGTGAGCTTTTTGTGTGCATCATATTGAGAGTCAAATGTACTATCATAAATGAGCACCCAATCTCCTACTTCAATTGGCTTAGGATGCAATCGATGAGTTTTATCAAAATAATGCTTGTTCTTCATTCTAGATTCTCTTAATTTTTCAACGGCATCATCAAGTCTTAATTTACCTTGTTCTAACTATTTAATGCACAAACCCAAAAAATCATCAATAGACATGTTTTCAGACCAAGGCAAATTTCACCATGCAGAAATATGAGACTGAATTGGAAACAATGGTTTTTGACAGTACATGAGTTCAGCAGGCATATATCCAGTAGTACGTGTGCATGTCATTCTATCTGCCCAAAGTGCAAAAGGTAAGAATATAGGCCATTGTTTGATGTCACCATTACATGCTTTAGATATGGCTTTCACAATAGGTGGATGCCCTCTCTCTATTTTACCATTGGCCTCTCGATTATATGCAGTACTGAGAGACAAACGAATACTATGACGCTCAAAGAACTCTTTAGCTTCTCTCGCATTTAACTCTCCACGATCGGCAACTACTTTCTCTATGTACCCAAAGCGACTTATGACATCTTCAAGCAAGAATTTGCAAACATTGTAAGTGGTCTTAGATTGTAGTGCACGTCCCTCTACATGAGTAGTTAAGTCTTCTCTTGCAAGTACAATGTAACGCATTTTGTCAATACCTTTAGGCATAGTTACAAGATCTACTACCCACTTGTAGTGAATACAAGGTGGATAAATAGGATGCAACGGATCTCTATGTTTGACTGATTAATGAAGTTGACAAGTAGAACATGTAGAAACATAGCTACTAAAGTCAACATACATCCTAGGCCAATAATAGGTACTTCTAATTTTTTCATATGTTCCAAAAAATCCTTTATGACCTGCCCATAATGTCTCATGCATTTCCTTCATTACTTGCAATTGAAGACCTCGTTTTCCTAGGACTCGTTGTGGATTCTTAACCTTACCCTTAGCATGTCTCCAAAGATAACCGTTACGTAGGAAAAAATTATAAGCTCGTTTCCTAATGTTACGGAATCTATTCGTAGTCCAGCTAGGTAATGGTTGTAGTGTACTCAAATACTTTCCTATGTCTCTCCATTCATTTTCGTACTCAGACTCATGAAATTGCTCATACTCATATATATGTGGAACATAGTCAATTAAGTTCACATTCTTTATTAGATCACTTTCAAGATCATCAAATCTAGCTCTTGATAACATATCAGCAACTGAATTTGACTTACCTGAAATATGAACTAACTCAGGATTTATGAACTTAATATATGAGAACCATCTAAGCATGGCTATATCAGGAGATGAACAACTGGCTATCATTCCAATGAGAGGCAAACAATCAGTCTCAACTTTGACATTTGCACCAATGAAATATTGTTTGTCTGTTTTCAAAGCTATTACCATACCCCATAGTTCTCGTTTGATCTGTGGATATTTTTGTTGTGTTTCATGTAAAATTTTGGCACCAAACCTAATTGCATATCTATTCCCTTCACTATCATCTTGACTTATGACCCAACCTATACCAATAGGACTAGTATCAACAGTCAATATAATAGGTTTGTTAGCAGAATAGTCTACATGCTTAAGGATGGGAGCTTCAAGCAATAATTTCTTCAATTTACGCATATCTTGAGTGTGTTTGTCAGTCCAAATAATTTTTTGTTTCTTCCTCAACAAGTCATAGAGACAATCAGCAACATAAGCAAAGTGTGGGATCCAAATAACATAAAAGATGCAAGCACCAACGAATCTGCGTACCTCACTCATGTTGTTACATGTTTCAAAAATCTTGCTAATGGCATCAACTTTTTGTGGGTATGGCTTTTGACCATAATGACCACATAAATGTCCAACAATAAGAACCTCGTTGATACCAAAAACAGATTTTTCTATGGAAAATGTGAGACCTACCTCTTCAAATCGTTGAGATATTCTTTCACAATCAGAGATATGGGCAAGAACAAATTTATGACATCCAGATGAATCTAAAGTAATGTCCTTTACACGTTCCTCACTCCCTTTAATTGGAATATCATCAATGAATACATAGTTATATGAGGGATAAAATCATGTAAGACCATATTCATAGCACTCATCATATGAGCCACAGAATTAGTCGCTCCTTGAGGTAAAGTACACATTTGCACTGAGCCTAAAGGAGTTTTCATTGTGGTTATGTCACGACTATCAATTGCTAGTTGGAATTGATCATATCCAGAATATAAATCACCCATTGAATAGATAGAATGTCCTGAAAATGATTCAGCAAACTCATCTACAATGGGTCCTGTTCCTACATTCCTTATGGTGACTTTATTGACGGATCGGAGATCTTGAATAAAACGCAGTTTCCCATTCTTTTTAGGCACTGTGAACCATCGATTTGAGTAAGGTGCAAAAGATGGCTCTAAAATTCTCATGTTTATCTTCTCCTTAAGTAGTTTCATTAGTTCAGGTAAGTGACCCTTTGGAACTGGTATAGGGCGAAGATTCCATGGAATATGTGGAATAGTAAAGATTATCATGGGTGCAACTAGCTTAGGATCTACACAACCAATCTCATGAGGATACATAGTAAAGGCTTTTCCATGGCTCCATATAACTCTCTCAAATTTATCTCTCTCTACTGGCAAAAGAAAGTCATCATCTCTACCAATTTTCACCTGTTTGATTGTCTCATCCGTGAATGTATGTTCTATGTTTTTCTTATCCCAAAGAATTGGATCATTTTTCACATCAATAATTTTTTCATTACTTCCTTGAGGTAATGGTTGAGCTATGGGTTTTATTTTTTTGCCTACAATTTTGTACTTTGTTTCAACTAAGGATCATGTGTTCAGTTAACTTTTGAGCACTTGTCAACATTGAGAGCATATTCCTGGATTAGAGCATACTCATCAAGAGAAGAAAGAAGAATAATATGGGAATTAGAATATAGTTGAAGACATAGCTCTAACTCCTCAAGAGTAGAGAAACAATGAGATGTTTCAATCACATGCTCAATGTTCTCATCATGTTCCATGATTTTGTTGTTTTTATAATTTTTTTTGGGTTTTTTGGATAAAAGAATTGGACAATTGACTCTTATGAAGAAAATCTAATCTAGAATGTGGAAAACAAAGTGACAAACTATTGTACATGTTGGTTGGATGCAAGATGCCAAACCAATATCCATTGTTGTCCCGCTCATCAATGGATTCTATCCGAAATTTTGATCATATGTAGCTCCAAACATGAATCGAGGTGCACAATCACTACAAGCATGCTCATGACTCTGAGTAACAATAGGTTTCTTTCTAATTGACAATCGATTCCTAGGATGATTCACTCCTACCGTCATGACTTGAAGTGATTGCATTCCATCCTTAGACTTAAATCTAGCATAGGTAGACCCATCATCCATGGCTTTAGTTTCCATACGACTCTCACAAATAAAGGGTTGACCTAAGAGAACTTCATAGGAGCAGTTATCTTGAATAAAAAAGTGAAACTCTTCTGTGATTCCTCCTATGGATATGGGCACACTAGCACAAGCTCCATACAGGGTACCTACACCATTATCTGCAGTTCTCATACGCCATCCATAATCTTTATCTATGGGCCATCGAAACTTATCATAGACTTCTCTTGAAATCACATTGATTTCGGAGCCGGAATCTACTAATGCATTTACAATGATAGTGTTCTTATCATTTCCTATTTTAACATGCATCTCTGATGTACCTCTAGACCAAAATTTTCTTTTAAAGTGACTTTCAGGATTGCTTTCATGATTTTCATGGTCAGGTTGAATAGGTCCTAAGAAATTTTTATTAACATTTACTTCATCATCATCAAAGTTTAATGCTTCGTTCATAGCTTGATCTTGATCTAGAGAATCTTGCATCTCAGTATCTAGATTAAGTAGAAACCTCTTCCTTTTAATTACGCCGATAAAGTTATCTTTAAAAACAGGCTTCGCAATAGAGAAAACTGTGAAGAGATGGATAGGTATGTGCTTGAAGATGAAGAGGTGTTGCAAAATCCTTGATCTACACCAGCCAAATGAACTCTAGGAGTATATGGTGGGCCCTTTTAGCTTGCCAATGGATGTATTAGACACCCTATGTACCTTGGAAGATCACTCTCAAAAAGATAGATCAAAACAGATAAGTTGGAGTTAGCTCAGAGGTGAAAACTTGCTATTCTTGGTTCATACACCTGTCCAGTGTTTTACATAATTCTCTGAGCACAACAGCAATTAGCTTAATTCCTCTTTGGTAAGTCTAGGTAACGTAAAGAGCTAACTTTCAAGAGTAATATCATCAAAAATAATAATCCACACACTGAGAATGAGTTTTAACAAGAGATGACATCATCCCGATTTTCACGGGCTGCTACAGTTTGAGACCAGTGAACAGAAAAATAAACATAATGCAAGATTTAAGAATCCAATGATTATGGAAATTTGTACGCGTATACTAAACCATAAGCTGAATCCAAAAAGCTTTAAATCACTGAATTTGGATAAGTAACCATTGAGAAATGGCTCTGACAAGATGAGTGAAAAGGTCGGGTACCTGACAGAGAAGTGAAAATGCACAGACACTGTTGACTTCAACTGAACATAACTGAAGATTGCAACATCCAAATGACATGAAAATTTGTGACCATATAGTAGACTTAAAGAGCTAACTTTACCAAGTTAAATCACTAAAAATGATGCACCAAGCTTAGAGAAAACATCTCTGCAAGCTGACCGAGAAAAACTGAGAGTAATGGCAGTGAGTAGTACACTTCACAAGAACATGGAAAGATGAACTCAAATAATCATGAAAATGAAAGTATATTGCTTGTACAATACAATGACTTACTGATACATATGTGCGCCTTGTAATCACACCTTGATATGGCATAAAGCTCAGCTCTTGGAGGTCTTCACATAGGTCTCTCTAACCACGACTAAAACTGTCATCTATTTATAGTTGAGTTTGGGAGGCTAACTTCCCTCAATCACTCTCCAATCAATCAATGATTGATTTGATTCTCTACCTACCACAAATCATGAATTCGTGGCTCCTCTTTCCATTTTTGATCAAGTGGACTCAACCACTTAAGATTCTTTCACTTTTACATTAAGTAAACTCTTCAAAAGTTACAAGAGGTAGTTCACAAGTGAACTTTACATAGTCTTCATTTTAAGGCTTTTTCTATGACTTTGTGGGACTCAAGCCAATACTTAGGCTTGTCATAGACTTGCTCCAACAGCTCCCCCTCAAGCCAAGTATGCTTGAGGTTTTCAATCTTCCAAGATTACCTGCAAACCAATCATAGCCTTGAATTTGCAAAGCTTTGTACCATCCAATGCTTTGGTTAGAATATATGCACATTGTTGATGAGTGGACACATATGATATTTGAATCTCTTTGCTTAGAACCTTCTCTCGTACATAGTGATAATGAACTTCAATATGTTTAGTCCTTGCATGAAAAATAGGATTAGCAGCCAAATGAATAGAACTCATATTGTCACCAAAAATAGTTGGAGTTCCAAATTCCAATCCAAGATCTTTGAATAATGTCTTCATCCACATAGCTTCCTGAGTAGCTATGGCGAGACCTCTGTATTCAACTTCAGTAGAAGAGAGAGCAAATGTGGGTTGCTTCTTGGATGACCATGAAATAAGCTTTGAACCTGCAAAGGTAAGTTAACCTGAAGTGCTCCTTCTATCTTCTTTGGAGCTAGCCCAATCTGCATCAGAAAATAGCTTCAAACCTAAATCAGATACATAAGGATAATAAAGTCCTTCATTTATGGTTCCTTTGAGATACTTGAGAATCCTTTTGGTAGCATCCATATGTGGTTTCCTTGGTGTGTGCATAAATTGGCTTAGCACACTCACACTGTAACATATATCTACTCTTGTCAATGTGGCATAGTTGAGACTACCCACTAGACTTTGATATGATGTGATGTCCTCTATGAGTTCACCTTCATGTGAGCTCAATTTGTGATTGACCTCCATTGGAGTACCTGCAATCTTAAAATCTTGCATCTTGAATTTTGCCAACATATCCTTAATGTACTTTCTTTGAGTGAGAAACAAACCATGATCTTTGTAGACAACTTCCAAGCCTAGGAAGTAGCTAAGTGAACCCAAATCACTTATCTTGAACTCTTCTCTCATTTGATCTTTGATCTTCTTCATACCAGCTGCATCATTTCCTGTCAATATAATATCATCTACATATACACATAAGTAGATGACCTCAAAATTACTCTTTTTAATAAAGAGTGAAGGATCTGCCTTGCTTGGTTGAAAACCTTTGTCCTGCAAGAATGAAACAAGCCTGAAATTCCAAGCTCTTGGATCTTGCTTGAGACCATACAATGCTTTGTTAAGTTTACACACATAATCAGGATAAACTTGGTTCTCAAAACTAGGTGGTTGCGCCATATACCTCTTCTGTTATCCAACCATTCAAGAATGCATTCTTTACATCTAGTTGAAGTATCTTCCAATTCTTGGAAGAGGCAATACTAAGCAAAACCCTAATAGTAGGCATCTTTGCCACAGGAGAAAAGGTCTCCTCATAATCAATTCTCTGAGTTTGTGCAAAGCCTTTTGCTACAAGCCTTGCCTTATACCTGTTAATGGAACCATCAGAATTCTTCTTGAGTTTATAGACCCATCTTGACCTATTACCTTCATGGATGAAGTCTTGGGCACCAAATCCCAAGTGTTGTTTTCCTCAAGTGCTTCAATCTCTTCCTTCATTGCATGCTTCCATTCTGATTTTGCTTTGGCCTCTTCAAAGGACGATGGCTCCTCTTGGTTTATGTCCTCTGCTATGTAGATAGAATGTTTAGTTACTAATGAGGTGTCAAACCCATACCTTTCTGGTTTTTTCTTTTCTCTCATAGATCTTCTTAAGCCATGATGTGATGATTCTGCCTCATGTCCAAGTTCATGCAATTTTGCTTTACCTTTAGACTTCCATGCTTTGATCTTTTCCATCTGAGATTCTTCATCATCCTCTGAGGTGTCTTGTTCTTCAATCTTTGGTTGTTCTCTACCAAGCTTTGGAAAATCTTCTTCAAGATTGTATGGTAAATTGACCTTCTTGCATGAATCTTCATACCATGAATTGTTCTCATCAAAAACTACATCTCTGCTTACCAAGAGTCCTTTGTTGGTAGGGTTGTATAACCTGTAGACCTTTTGATTATTGTCATATCCAATAAATACACACCTTTCTGCCTTTGAATCCATCTTGCCTCTAACCTGTGAAGGAACATGAGCAAAAGCAATACATCCAAAAATTTTACGATGATCTAAGCTTGGTCTTCTTCCATTCCAAGCCTCATATGGAGTCATCCCATCAAGGGATTTTGAAGGCAACCTGTTAATCAAGTAAGTGGCTGTTGATACAGCCTCAAACCATAAATAATTAGGTAAATGCTTTTCATTTAACATAGACCTTGCAGCTTCAACAATTGTCCTATTCCTCCTTTCTGCCACTCCATTTTGCTCAGGAGTGTACCTTGTAGTTACCTCTCTTTTGTTGAAAGTTTTTCAAGCTCAAGAGTGTGGGAACATGCCCCAAATTGAACCTTCCACATCATCCACAATCAAAGGAGGCTAATTTCCACGAGTTTGAGGCATCCAATTATGCCCATAATGGAAAGAAGTTGATTAGAGAAGATTTAGCTCACCTCTTGATGTGATTGGACCTCACTTTTGACATGTATATGTTTTTGATTGGTTAAGGAGGTTAGTAGGTGGTCTTTAAAACCACTAATGAGTTGTATTATGACTTAGAGTCGTGGAAATACGTGCCCAAGCTGCCCCCTTGCTTAAGCACACCCCCTACTAGCTGTTCTCTGCATATTTTGCAGAAATTTCACTTTTACACTATCTATCTAGATGTTTTTGGCAGACCCCCCCGTCTTGTAATTGTTGTTTCTCCTTCATCCGGAATCCATTTGCAATGATTTTTGTCTTGTTGGAAAACTTATAAGTTCTACTTTTTCTGGTATAAGTCTCAGGTTCAGTGCCTGCACTTGTGCAGAGAAATGTCCAGAACAGTGTCTGTCCAGTTAGCTCATACTCTGTGAAGAGATCAAGTTATCTGTTTTGTTGCAGCTGGTTGAGGCATCATCCAGTATCCAAATGGAGTGATTTTACTCTCATTTGAAAGCTCTTAAAGTCTAGTTTATGCCTGCAAAATTTCATTTTCAGTCTCTGCATATACTCAGAGAAACTCAGAAAATACAGAACCTATGTCTAAAAAATTTCAGGATCCTAGGAGGGTTTATTTGCTTTTGTTGTGCACATAGGAGTGTTTATCCTCCAACAGTGGTATCAGAGCTATAAGTGGAGTATCAAAGAGAGAAGAAGGAGCTACTGAAGTGAAGTAAAGACTTCATCAAAGTTTGAAGGAAGGAAGCAAAGAACGGGCACGTCAACAACAAGGGGAAGCAAATACATCATCAAATCAAAGACGAAGCTTCATCAAGAGGAGTAGCTCTATTTTTTGAGGTAAAAGCCATCCTTTTTAACTTCATTGCATCAAGGGGGAGGTTCAAAAGAGTTAGGAGGCACCATGGCTGATCTCAATGCTCAGATTGAGAAGCTCGAAAAAGGAAACTACCAACCGTGGCGATTTAGAATAAGTAATTTTTTGATGGGGAAAGGTTTTGGGGACTTGTGAGTGGTGGAGAGCCAAAACCCTACATAGATGAGGTAAATCCAACCAATGATCAGAGAAGAGCAGTAAGAGAGTGGGATGAAAGGGACAAAAGGGTCATTTTCATTTTATCTCAGCATATTAGCAACTCTATGGTAGGGCATATTCAAGATTTGGATACATCGAAGAAGGTGTGGGAGTGCTTGGAGAGATTGTATTCAACCTCCACAAAAGCTAGAAAAATTCAGCTCAAGAATGAGCTAAATAATCTTAGGAAAAGCCCCTCTCAAGGTGCTAATGATTACATATTAAAGGTTAAAGAGCTTGCAGATGCACTAGGGTCAATCGGTTGTGCCCTAGATGATGATGATTGGTATGAGTGGTTGTAAGCCACTTTCTCAGCCCATGGAGCCCAATACAAAGTTGGTTGCAGGTCAAGGAGAGGCTATACAAGATATTACACTATATAGAAGCATAATTGGTTCATTAATTTATGCTACATTCACTAGACCTGATCTTGCATATGTAGTAGGTGTTCTATCTCAATTTTTGCATGCACCTACTCATGATCATCTTATGGCGGCAAGAGAGGTGCTTCGTTACATCAAACACACCATCAACCAAGGTCTATTTTACTCATATGATGCTGATCTAAGTGTCAAAGGATATAGTGATGCTGATTGGGCAGGTAGCAAGGATGATCGAAGGAGTACATCGGGTTATGTTTTCATGATAGGTACAAAAGTGATCTCTTGGAGCTCTAAGAAGCAACCCACTGTTGCTCTTTCATCCACAGAGGCTGAGTACAGAGCTTTAGCATTGGCTACATGTGAGCTATTATGGCTTAAGAAGCTACTTAAGGACTTGGAAGTGGAAGTGCAGGAGTTTCCTCTTTATGGAGACAACATTTCAAGCATCTATCTAGCTAACAATCCCATGTTTCATGCAAGGAGCAAGCACATAGAGGTTCATTACCACTTCGTTAGAGAAAAGGTGATGGCAAAAGAGCTAGATATAAGGTATGTGAACACTAAAATGCAGGTTGCAGACATGATGACAAAGTTTCTTGAAGGTACAAAGCTTGGAGGATTCAAGGAAGCTATCAACATAAGAGACATAGGCTGAAGCAACAAAGGAAAAGACTTGAGCTTGAGGGGGAGTGTTGAAAGTTTTTCAAGCTCAAGAGTGTGGGAACATGCCCCAAATTGAACCTTCCACATCATCCACAATCAAAGGAGGCTAATTTCCACGAGTTTGAGGCATCCAATTATGCCCATAATGGAAAGAAGTTGATTAGAGAAGATTTAGCTCACCTCTTGATGTGATTGGACCTCACTTTTGACATGTATATGTTTTTGATTGGTTAAGGAGGTTAGTAGGTGGTCTTTAAAACCACTAATGAGTTGTATTATGACTTAGAGTCGTGGAAATACATGCCCAAGCTGCCCCCTTGCTTAAGCACACCCCCTACTAGCTGTTCTCTGCATATTTTGCAGAAATTTCACTTTTACACACTCTATCTATCTAGATGTTTTTGGCAGACCCCCCGGTCTTGTAATTGTTGTTTCTCCTTCATCCGGAATCCATTTGCAATGATTTTTGTCTTGTTAGAAAGCTTATAAGTTCTACTTTTTCTGGTATAAGTCTCACGTTCAGTGCCTGCACATGTGCAGAGAAATGTCCAGAACAGTGTCTGTCCAGTTAGCTCATACTCTGTGAAGAGATCAAGTTATCTGTTTTGTTGCAGCTGGTTGAGGCATCATCCAGTATCCAAATGGAGTGATTTTACTCTCATTTGAAAGCTCTTAAAGTCTAGTTTATGCCTGCAAAATTTCATTTTCAGTCTCTGCATATACTCAGAGAAACTCAGAAAATACAGAACCTATGTCTGAAAAATTTCAGGATCCTAGGAGGGTTCATTTGCTTTTGTTGTGCACATAGGAGTGTTTATCCTCCAACATCTTTTGATTCCTCTTTCTTGAAGAAAAGAATCAAAATCATGGGAGAAGTATTCTCCCCCTCCATCTGACCTTAGCCTTTTTAGTGATTTACCTGTTTGATTCTCCACAAGAGCCGAATATCTTTTGAAACATGAAAAACTTCATCTTTGTATTTCATAAAGAATAGGATAGTCCATCTGCTGCAATCATCAATAAAGGAGACATAATACCTTGATCCAGATATTGAAGCTTCCTTGCTAGGTCCCCATACATCTGTATGAACCAACTCCAAGAGATCTCCATGCATATAACCTTTCTTCATGAATGGTAACCTGTGAGACTTTCCAAATTGACATGCACTACACTTATAAATCATATGTTGTTTTGACAAGTTAGGGAGTCCAAGTACATTTTGGTCCCTGCAAATTTGCTTTAATGACCTTTCACCAATATGTGCTAACCTTTTGTGCCATACTTCCAATTTTGTGAGTGTCTGACTACCATAATTAAAGAGAGCAATGTTTCTAGTGTCCTGTAATTCAAATGTGAACAATCTACCTGTCTTTTCACATTTTGCAATTTTTCTGAATCCTTGACTTGGATCTTCAACAAATGCTCCTGCTTTTGTGAACCTAACTTGCAATCCTTTCTCTACTATCTGCCCAGCACTTATCAAATTCTTTGTAATGGTAGGGACATAGAGTACCTTACTGAGTAGGTTGATGTTTCCATCAGGTGCTTTGACATTGCCTATTTTCTCCACAGGATGTTTTGTATCATCTCTTGTTTGTACCTCATGCTTATTCCTTGGATCTTCTAAATCTGATAGGAGTGCCACATTTCCTGCCACATGATTTGAACAACGTGAATCTATGTAGAAAACATGCTCATCAGATTTACCTTGTGGCATAGCCATGTTCATGATCAATAATGAATCCTCTTTGTTTGAGTCTTCTGTGTAGTTATTGTAGTCTCTCCTTCCTTTGTAGCCTCCTTGATAGTTTGAATGATTGTAGTTGTTGTAGTTGCCATGATAATTGTTGAACCTTCCTCTTGAGTAGCCATAACTTCCTCTATTGTATCCTCTGCCTCTTTGATTCCTGGAATTCCTAAAACAATTTTCAGTTGTATGATTAGTTAGTCCACAAATAGAACATGGGTTGGAGTCTTGGGATCTCCCCCTACCTTGTCTACCTCCTCTTCCTCTACCTCTGCCATGTCTTCCTCTACCTGCATAGTTAGCTTGATATGTACTTGCTTCATCATCCACTTTCTTTGCCTTTCCTTTGTTATCTTTGGACTTGCTTTTATCAGTGTATAAGGGTGAAGATTGATTACCTTTAGAGCTTTCTCCATTTTTGATAAGCTTTGCCTCTTGAGTAAGTAGTTGTCCAATGAGTGTATTGAAATCAGGTACATGCATGTCCATGTACAAATCCATAGCTGTGGTGAATGCTTCCCACTTGTCATCTGCCTTCAAGCCATTGATGGCCTGCCTTACAATTTGCTCTTCATCTATTACCTCTCCAATGCTTCCCAACTGATCTGCTATGTCCTTGAACTTTGTGACAAAATCAGTCACATTTTGTTTGGGAGCCTTCTTGAGAGTTGTGAAATCCAACCATAGTTGATGCTTCTTAGCTTTAGTACTTGAAGAAAAGAAGGCTTCAAGTGCATCCACACTTCCTGAGATGTCTTACAACTTCTAATGTGAGGCAACAAAAAAATCTGAGATAGAGTTGAGGAGATAAGACCTTGCAAGTGCATCCTTGGAGCACCATGTTCTCAATCTTTCTTGCTCTTCTTGTGTTGGTTGACTTTTGTTCCTGAAACTTGGCATAACTTCATCTCCAGCCACATAACCATATAAACTTCTACCTTGGAGATAAGCTTCCATTCTTAATGACCAAGCTGAGTAATTACCTCTGTCCAATTTGTCAACTGATGAAGGAAATCCATCTGCCATGTTGTCCAACCTTGCTCTGATACCACTGTGAAGAGATGGATAGGTATGTGCTTGAAGATGAAGAGGTGTTGCAAAATCCTTGATCTACACCAACCAAATGAACTCCAGGAGTATATGGTGGGCCCTTTTAGCTTGCCAATGGATGTATTAGACAGCCTATGTACCTTGGAAGATCACTCTCAAAAAGATAGATCAAAACAGATATGTTGGAGTTAGCTCAGAGGTGAAAACTTGCTATTCTTGGTTCATACACCTGTCCAGTGCTTTACATAATTCTCTGAGCACAATAGCAATTAGCTTAATTCCTCTTTGGTAAGTCTAGGTAACTTAAAGAGCTAACTTTCAAGAGTAATCTCATAAAAAATAATAAACCACACACTGAGAATGAGTTTTAACAAGTGATGACATCATCCCAATTTTCACGGGCTGCTACAGTTTGAGACCAGTGAACAGAAGAATGAACATAACTCAATCTTTAAGAATCCAATGATTATGAAATTTGTATCCGTATACTAGACAGTAAGCTGAATCCGACAAGCTTTAAATCACTGAATTTGGATAAGTAACCACTGCGAAATGGCTCTGACAAGATGAGTGAAAAAGTCGGGTACCTGATAGAGAAGTGAAAATGCACAGACACTGTTGACTTCAACTGAACATAACTGAAGATTGCAACATCCAAATGACATGAAAATTTGTGAGCATATAGTAGACTTAAAGAGCTAACTTTACCAAGTTAAATCACTAAAAATTATGCACCAAGCTCAGAGAAAACATCTCTGCAAGCTGACTGAGAAAAACTAAGAGTAATGACAGTGAGTAGTACACTTCACAAGAACATGGAAAGATGAACTCAAATAATCATGAAAATGAAAGTATATTGCTTGTACAATACAATGACTTACTGATACATATGTGTGCCTTGTAATCACACCTTGATATGGCATAAAGCTCAGCTCTTGGAGGTCTTCACATAGGTTTCTCTAACCACGACTAAAACTATCATCTATTTATAGTTGAGTTTGGGAGGCTAACTTCCCTCAATCACTCTCCAATCAATCAATGATTGATTTGATTCTCTACCTACCACAAATCACGAATTCGTGGCTCCTCTTTCCATTCTTGATCAAGTGGACTCAACCACTTAAGATTCTTTCACTTTTACATTAAGTAAACTCTTCAAAAGTTACAAGAGGTAGTTCACAAGTGAACTTTACATAGTCTTCATTTTAAGACTTTTTCTATGACTTTGTGGGACTCAAGCCAATACTTAGGCTTGTCATAGACTTGCTCCAACAAAAACTTGTTCTAAAGACATAGTCACTTGACTCTTAAGCAAAATGTCATCTAAAATCTCCATAGGATCTGTTTTTCTCTCAATTTCTGAAATCAAGATGGCTTTAGGTTTTCTCTTTGGTTTCTTTTGTTTTTGCTCAGGATCTTGTTTTTGTTCATGTTCTCGTGTTTGGTCTTCAATTTGTTTTGATTGTTCTTGTTTATCTAAAGGCTTTGGTTTTGTTTTTCTTTGCTTTGTCTTCTTCCCTTTTTGTTTCTCCTCTTGTTTTTGTTCATTGGGTTCTGATTCTTGTTTTTTATCTTTGGATTGTGATGTTTCTCCTTGCTCTATGATTGTTTCTATTCCCTCTGAGGTCTGTTTTCGAGTCACTCTTCTTTCACTATGCTCAACTTCATCTCTTTTTCGTTTTTCTTCTACATTGGATATATGAGAAATAAGAGATTGATCTTCTATCGGTGATTCCCAAGCCATTATTCTCCTAATCTCATCTCGTGCTCTTACTAAAGCCTCTATGAAAAAATCACCTTCCTTTGTCGGTTTACTTGATTCTACTTGTTGCTCATCAAGAGCTTCTAGTTTCACTCCTCTAGTTCCTACATCCGTTATGGTTATATTTTCATAGTGTTTTTCCATTCCTCCCTTACCATAATTTCCTTGCAAAGGTAGCCTAGATCGATAGTCACATATTTTCTTGTCTATGTCTATTACTAGTCATTGCTCCTTATCAACCTTCAATAGTTCACAATCTCTCAAAAAGTGCTCTAACGAATCACACCAAGGACACCTACGAGGACCACACACAAAACCATTTTGATTTTGAGGATTTTGATTAACTTGTGGTGGGAAATTTTGAAATTGAGGATTTTGTTGATAAGGTATTGCTTGAACAGGATAATTAGGATTTTGAAAAGGCAATTGATGTATTTGAGGAGCTTGGGGAGCAACACGTGGTACTTGAGGTGCAAGAGGAGCTTCCATATTATACGGGTGATGATTATGAAAATTTTGATTTTGAGGGTTTTGAAAAGCTATTTGAGAAGCTTGAGGATACATGTTTTGATACATTTGAGGATTTTGCACATGAGGATGAGGATTTTGCATTGAAGGATTATGCATTGGAGGAACTTGATATGCTTGAGTAGGAGCTACTTGTGGATTTTGATTGGTAGCTATAACATGTTGATTAGGCTCTTGAAAAGACATTGGGCTCATTTGATTTTGGAAAGTTTTGGTGTAATTAGATTGTAAAGCATCTATAGTCTTAGCCAAATTGGATTATTAGCAATAAGACTTTCCATTTGCTTAGTGAGAATTTCCACTTGAGATTGTTCAACTACACTTTTATTTGGCTCTACTTTAAAACCTTGAGTAGGCTCCATCATTTGAGGAATAGGAGTAGAGTCAAAAATCATAGCATGGGATTGTTCTCTAACTTGCTCCTTAGTTTGTGGAAGGCTAGCTTGAGGAAGACCAGTTTGCTCATAAAGCATGGATTATCTTTGATGTCTATGGGCTACAACCTCTACTACTTTATGCACTTTTTGCCAATTATCAGTAAGACCATAGCGCTTATCCAGTTCTTCTAATCGCCGTTCAACTAGAGTTTCAGGATGAAGAAGCTTAAGAAAATTGATCACAAGATCAGGTTCCAAAGTTATCTTATCCTCATCAGGAAGTTGTTCATAGCATCTAATATACTCATTTTGTAAGTGAGTAATAGAGCTACTAGGCTTTGGTGAATCGACCCATCATAAGAATCCATCCTGATTATGTTCTCTATAATCTTCAAGATAGAATTCTTTGAGCATCTCCTTTCTAAAATCAATCCAAGGAAGACTATCATATTGAGTGACACGGTTTATGATAGAGCTATCAACAATTCGTTCAAAGAATGATATCAAAAGATCTTCGGGAAGACCAAAAATCATAGCTTGCTCTTCAAAACAAATCTAAGTAGCTTGTGATGTTGATGCCATTGAATTTTCCCTTCTCTCTCAACATAGAAGAGACTATTCTTTGGCCTTGTTTCTCAACAATAAGGGATTTGAATCCTTCCTCCATCTTATGTGAATAAGCAAGTGATGCACGATGCTCTATATCTCTCACAAATGCGTTTACTTAACGACGAAGATGTGCACGATACTGTGAGAAATCCAGTGCAACACTCAAGACTGATGATGATGATATGATGAGGATGAAAAATATGAAACAAAGGATATGGATCACAACCTCCCAACAAGATTAGAAGCAAATGCCACGAAGCGTTTTGCATCGGGTTCAAATGTGGAGGTGATCGCAATCCGGGTGGATCAGGTCCGGTCGTGGCACACACAAGGTGTATGAAGCTAATGAATGTTGGAAGGTTTAAGGACGTGAAAGTGAAATTAATGTTGATTATGGAGAAGAGAGAGATGTTGAAATGATTATGGGAATGGGAATGTAGGAGTGCAAGTTAGATTGATGAACATGAATGATAAGAATGAAAGAGAACCATACACACGAATCAAATTTGGAAGGAAGAATGGTCCATTGAAGGAGCTTCTTAAACACTTCCTAATTCCAATCCATATGCATAGTCTTCTTTGGATGATATGTATGCATGACGAGAATAGATGGAATCCTTACACATAAATTAGTTTCGAAAGGAAGAATGGTCCAATTTTGGAGCTTCTTATACACTTTCAGAAAGTAATCAATATGTATGGGTATGTATGGATTATATGCATGCAAGTGAATTAGCTCATTGAAACATCCTCACTGGTTCAACGCAATACTGCAGAGCCTTCTCACACATAGAAGAAAATAGAAGACATGTAAAAATACTTAAGAGACTAAGAGACAAGAGAGAAGAGACAAGTGACAAGTGACATGAATTAAAAGGATTTGAATTAAGTTACATGTATAAGATCATCGTGGTATGTCAAGCTAAGCACTCTACTGATCAAAGGTGGTTCCGACCCTCAAACCATGACAGTTCAACCGAATGTCACATGTAAGAAGGTGAGTTCCACTTCATTGACCCTATGTATGTCTAGGCTCGTAATGTCTAACTAAAGAAGTCTAAGACTCATTAAAACCAGCTCTTACTCACTCACATGCTCCACCGAGGGTGAGTCAAGATAGAGATGCTGGTGTCAAGAGCCTACCCTAGATTGGAGTTCTAACTTAAATTTGAAACTAGGTACTATACTCATACTAGCCCACCTTGGATCCTCACTCGCTCAACCGAGGGTGATCGTCTCAAGGAAACCGTAAGCTAGCAAGAGCCCTATGGATGCCTAACAATGATGCTCTAGGAGTTTGGAGGGGGGTTTATATAGTTTTTTGAATGAATTTGGGCCCTTGGATCTAGAGAAATCAACTCTCAACTCTAGGATCACTACTTTTGATTACAACCATTTGATCAATCAAATCAATGGCTTGGAATTGTTCTTTCTATCAAATCTAGTGTAAAGGAGTGAAATTTAGGTGGCTTCATTCTCCACCATTGGATCTGGGGATGATTTGCACCGTCGGATCAATGCTGACATCAATTCGGATAAGATAAACCACTATTTTTGGAGAAACTTTGCATTATTGATCTTTAACTATCAAAAAAGTCTTCTTTGATGAAAAAACTCGTGGATCCTCCTTCCTTTATGCTTTAGTGCATATCCACCCTTGAATATGAGCTCATCTTGACCGTACAACATGGCTCAATCATATTTTGCCATGTGGTAGCACTTCAAGCCTTCAATTTTCTTATTCTAGAAAATTACGGTGACCTTGAAAACTGGATTTTGTGCTCTTTGACCCTTCAAATATCCTTTGATGAAGATAAAAGTTAATAGGACTATGTTTTGAAAGGCCTTCCTTTAGGAATATGCAAAAAAAACTCCCATCTGAATCTTCCTTGTACAAGTTTGACTACATTTGGAAGCTTGCAAGGTGGCATTAAGGTGTCTAGGAAGCTCTGATAGCCTTGAAACTTTGTACAAATATGTAGCCACATATGATCTTTATACATGCCAAACCATATGGCTAACAAAAATTCCTATACAAAATTTTGAAGGGTCTAAGTGGAAAAATTATATTTTTTACAAAATGCACATGGCATATCAATGTGCTAGAAAATCCATTTTCATGTGAAATTCAGGCTATAGACTGACTTTGATAGGATTTACAAGTATATGAATTTTCATGTGATTTGGAGACATTGAAATTTTTGCCCTAATTTCCAAAGTTTGACCAGCTTTGACCGCTACCCTAGATTTGCTTGATTTCTTCCAAAGTTTGCATGTGAACTCCCTTTGACATCATTGATGCATCTTGGACTTCTCAAGGAATTCTGGCTACCTTCACCGAATGTGTTTCCTGTAGGCCTTCATGAATGAGAGAGGAGAGAAAATCTCGATGACACCGGTATGAAGACCACGAGCAAGTGAAGGCACAAGTGCGTGAGTGAAAGCACACGAACATGCACACACATACACACATGCACACCAAGTAAGTGCTGGGTGTGTGTAGAAGCGCGAGAGACACACAAGAAGCACACACAAGGAGCACAAACGCAGCAAGACACACGGAGAAGACGATGGCTGGAATAGCTCTCTCTATTGATCGATGAACTGAATTGAAGTAAGAGCTGAATAATATCCCTAAGTACAAAGTACCACCACATATGAGAGTATCAAGTATGTGATAACATGGGGAAAAAACCTCTAGCCAACACTAGAGTAAAAAGTACCCATGTATAGGGAAAAGGTTCACATCAAAGCTACTCGAGGAACACATAAGTGTAACAAACCCCCTTAGAGCAAATGATGTGAACACATACAGGGAGTGGCAGATCTGTCCCCACAAGGCAATAAGCCTAAAGCTTTGCGAAAAGCTTCAAACTTTTCCCGTGGAAGAGCTTTGGTGAATATGTCTGCCACATTATCTTTTGTAGGCACATATACCAAATCAATATCTCTTGCATGAAGGCGCTCTCTCACATAGTGATAATGCACTTCAATAGGTTTGGTCTATGCATGAAACACTGGGTTTCGTGCAATAGCCAAAGCACTCTGACTATCTGTGAGAATATGCATAGCAGCATCAATCTCCATGCAAAGATCCATCAATAGGCGTCTCAGCCATATACACTCCAATGTAGCTGTGAAAACTGCCCTGTACTCAGCTTCACAACTCGATGTCGCCACTGTAGGTTGCTTCTTACTCAACCAAGATATGCATGAGTCTCCAAGGAAAAAGCAATTACCACTAGTGGACACGCAAGTATCATAACAACCAGCCCAATCACTATCTGTAAAAGCATGCAAGCATGGTTGAACATCTCTGCCATAAAAGAGACCTAAGCTCAAAGTGCCTCGAAGATATCTGAACACACGTTTCACCGCTTGCCAATGCCTAGTGCCAGGGCTATCCATGAATCGACTCAACTGGGAAACTGCATACTGTATATCCGGCCTTGTGTTGCATGGATATATAAGACATCCCACAGCTTGCTGATAAAGAGAAGTGTCAAATGCATCACTCAAATCCTCAACTGAGAACCTGAATCCCATATCAACTGGTGTAGAAACTGGCTTACAATCCTCAAAGTCAAAATGCTGAAGTAGTTTTTCAACATACTTTGCTTGATGCATAACAATTTCCCCCTCAACGGATACAAACTGGATGCCAAGATAGTAGCTCAAAAGACCAAGATAAGTGACATCAAAAGTATGCTGCAAATCAGCCATAAGAATGTCAAGTTTTGCATCACATGACCTAGTCAAGAGTATGTCATCGACATAAAGAACAAGCACTATAAGATCAGCCCCATTTTTGCGTACATAGAGTGTGCTTTCAATCGGACTACATGTGAAGCCAAGAGCAATCAAGTGCTTATGGATTTTGTCATACCATGCTCGTGGAGCTTGCTTGAGACCATACAATGCTTTATGCAAGCGACAAACCATATGCTCTTTCCCTTTCATAGCAACTCTAGGAGGTTGCTTCACATAGACCTCTTCTTGCAAATCACCATTCAAGAAGGCTGTTTTTATGTCCAATTGATGCACTTTCCAACCTCGATGGGCAGCCAATGCAACCACGGTACGAATGGTAGTCATGCGTGAAGTAGGTGCAAAAGTTTCCTCATAGTCAATGCCATATTGTTGTGCATATCCTTTGGCAACCAATCTAGCTTTGTAGCGATCAATGCTACCATCATATTTTCTTTTAATCTTGTAAACCCACTTTGTACCAATGACATTCTTTCCTTTTGGCAATTCACATAACTCCCAAGTACCATTCCTATGTATGGAATCCATTTCTGATTGCATAGCACTCATCCATTGTGGATAGTCACATGCATCTTCAAAAGAAAGTGGCTCTTCATTACATGCTGTAGCAATAAGAGAATAATCCACAAAATTACTTGATGCATGGTGAGAGCTTGATCTTGTTCTACCAAGTAAAGGTGCACTCAATTTGCTGTCCTGCAAAGTTTGTTTCAGCCCCTTTGGCATAGATTGTGCACTCTTGATAGACATGCATTCATTATGTAAAACATCTTCATATGTACATCATGCGTGGGCTGAATTTCATGCTCAGTTTCAGCCATATTTTGACGCAAATGTTCAGCCATATGTGGCTGGAAATTTCCAGCAGTTTGGACATTTTTTTACTAAGATTTTTCAGCCATGTTTGGCTGGAAATAGTCTGCATTTTCAGCCCTATTTGGCTGGAATTCTTTAGCCCTTTGAACCTCAAATGGCTAGTCTACATGGCCATAGTCAAGTGCACCATTTTGGAACAAAGGCATGAGTGTATCAAACACATCTTGTGAGCTAACTGTTGGTAGTTTTTTGCATTCAAGTAGAGGGAAAACTAAATTTTGAGCAAATACCACATCTCGACTCACAATAATTGTGTTTGTCAAGGGATGGTATAATCGATATCCCTTACTTTGAGCACTATAACCAACAAATATACATTTCTTTGCCTTGTCATCAAGTTTGTGACGTTGTTGTGATGGCACAAGAGCATATGCCAAACAACCAAACACACGCATATGACTAACCATAGGCTTATGACCATTCCAAGCCTTATAAGGAGTGATGACTCTCAATGCTTTTGTAGGGCAGTGATTCAACATATAGTTTGCACACATGACCGCTTCCATCCAAAACTTATGAGGAAGATGCTTTCCTTTAACCATACATCGTGCCATTTCAAGTAGAGTTCTATTTTTACGCTCGGCAACACCATTTTGCTGAGGTGTATATGGCACCGTACATTGGTGTGAAATACCTCTTTCACAAAGAAAAGCACTAAACTCATGTGACATGTATTCACCACCACGATCCGTGTGTAGAGTCAAAAGCTTTTGTGAAGAAAAATTTTCAGCCATAGCTAAAAATGCTTTGAAGCAAGAAAATACCTCATTCTTTGCTTTCATAGGATACACCCATGTATGGCGAGTAGCATCATCAATGAAGGTAACGAAATATACATGCTTCCCAAAAGATGGAGTCTTGACGGGACCACATACATCACTATGAACAAGCTGTAATTTTCTTGTAGTGTGTGTATGACTATCTTTTGGAAAAGAAGCACGATGCATTTTTCCAAGAATGCAACCTTCACATGCATGCTTTTCAATGGACTCAAGTGTAGGCAAGCCAATAACCATGTCCTTCTTTTCCAAGTAGAGCAAACTATTGAAGTTCAAGTGACCATAAGGAGCATGCCAAAGCTCCATTTCAGCCATGGAAGAAGTATGAGCAACCAAGGCATTCGAGACAGCCCTCTTGTATGTATCCATGCGATACAAACCATTACATAATGTACCAGACATCACGATAACATCACCATTGCTGCAATCATGAACCATACACTTATCATCAACAAAGTGTACATGAAGTCCTGCTTTGGCAATCATCAGAACTGAAATTAAGTTCTTCTTGATACCGGGCACATACAATGCATTTTTCGAAAGAATCACACCTCCATCTGCAGTCGTAAGCTCAATTTCTCCTACTCCAATGATAGGATAAGAGGCATTGTTTGCACACACCACATGTCCTCCTTTAGGTGCATCTTTCAAAGAGGCAAAAAATCTTTTGCATGATGCTATGTGCTTTGAAGCACCACTATCAAAGAACCAATCCAAATCAACCTCACTCACAACCATACATTTAGAATGTAAAGAAGTATCATAATGACATGTAACAACACATGCCCAAAAATCTTGAGCCATGTTAGCTTCATCATTCTTTGCATTTGTTGAATTTTCAGCAATAGACATGCCCGATTCCTTCTTCTTTTTGTTGTGTTTAGCAAGATTTCTACACTCATCAATAGTATGACCAGCCTTCCGGCAATATTTGCATCTCTTCTTCTTTTGCAAATCCCCATCATTAGAGGAATGAGTGGAAGAGGAAGCTCGAGGCTTTGGTTTTGATGAGCCCAAAGCTGAACCATACTTGCTTTTCCCCTTTTGTGAGATAGCAAGTGCTTGCGTTCCCTCAATCAAACCACTCCTATTCACTCTAGATTGCTCTTTTTGCAAAAGAAGAGACACAACCTCATCAAATGCATACATATTAGGATTTCCTTTTGCAACCAAACAAAGTGTAGTAGCAAAGCTTTGAAAAGATTCCAGTAATCCTTTCAACAACGTAGAAATGAGTGATGCATCCGGAATGATCTCATCTATGTTTTTTAATTGCTCTTTCAAGTCCTTGATGCGTGTCACATACACATCCACTGACTCATTTTCAGCCATACATACATCCTCAAGTTGCTTCCTCAAGTATGCAACACGTGCTTCATTACGCACGGCATACAAAGAAGAAAGAGTGTCACATGCCTGTCTCGATGTAGAACATGACCGAATGTGTGGAACTATATGATGCTTCACTGAAAGCGCAATCAAATCATGAGCTTGAGCATCTTTTCCATCCCATCTAAGCTGCTCCTGTGTAGGTGGAGAAGGAGAAACCACTGTACTCGAAGAAGAAGCTCCATCTGTGACAGTAGACTGTGAAGTAGAAGCACTTGCCAGTCTTCGATCTACATCTTCCACTATGTTCCAAAGTTGTTTTGCAACAAGAACATGCTTCATCATGTAAGACCGCATCGGATAGTTGGTCCCATCAAGCTTATCTTCAGCTTGAAACATGCCAAACAAGTCATTGCTGCCCGCCATTTCACTAAGGAACAAGAATGTGACAATATCTTCACTTCGATGAAAACTGAAATGAGTGCTGAAGTTTTAGCTCACAAACTGTTACTCTGATGGCAATTTTGACTGCACGAATGGCTTTGAAATGGGGGTAAAACCTCAGCGCACGTGGTGGAAATGTTTCCGGGCTGCTGAAATTCACAGTTCTATGCTCCGAAGTCGATTTGCACTGTTAAAGTGCGCGCGCGCCGCGATGTGAAAAATCGAAACTTGAGAAGAAGCTGAACCTACTCTGATACCATTGTTGGGTGTGTGTAGAAGTGGGAGAGACACACAAGAAGCACACACAAGGAGCACAAACGCAGCAAGACACACGAAGAAGACGATGGCTGGAATAGCTCTCTCTATTGATCGATGAACTGAACTGAAGTGAGAGCTGAATAATATCCCTAAGTACAAAGTACCACCACATATGAGAGTATCAAGTATGTGGTAACATGGGGAAAAAACATCTAGCCAGCACTAGAGTAAAAAGTGCCCATGTATAGGGAAAGGGTTCACATCAAAGCTATTCGAGGAACACATAAGTGTAACAGTAAGATCAAAGAGAGGAACAATGGAAAGCTTCAATTACAAAGGAACTCTCTTACAAAAGCTCTATTCTCTCAGAAGCTAACCTCAAAAATGAGCTCTCTAGCTCTTTTTATAGTTTTCTGAGTAGTTTTGGCCCTGTCCAGACCTAGTGTCCGGCCTAGTTAAAAATTAGGTTCTAGGGCTTATTTGAGGGCTCAAATGAAGTCTAAAAATTATGAAAATTGGTAGGATGATACTTCTAATACTCCTCAAGTTCAAGGACCTTGGCTTGAACAAAGTGGAGTTACAAAAATAGAAAATGCTATTTACAATGGTTTTTAGTGATGAAAATCACTATTTTTATAGGGATTCTTCTGAAAATTTGACATGTACTTCTTGGAGCTCCCTACTTGCTCTTTCTTCTTGTGTATCCACTTCTTTGATGCACTTATTATGCTTGTCCTTGACCTTGAGCTTCAACACTCCCCCCCTCTCGAGTCTGTCGTCCCTGACAGACCCTTGTTGTAATGGTTGTTCCAGGTAGTGCTTTGAGAGGTAGTGTCCATGTAGTAGAAACGAGATATGTCTATCTTCCAAATGTGGCAAGATCGATTGGCTAGTTCTTCATTTGTCTCTTTGAGCTTTTGCGAGTGGTAGTCCCGTGATATGTGCTTCATCCTTGGATTCCAGCATGAATGTGTCGTTGTGAGTCTCCATTGATGGCCTCTAGATCTTCCAGGTGATGTTCATAGGAGTCATGCCAAGTACTCGTAACCCCTAATGGATGGTGGGTAAGTGTATTTGTGCATGGGTTGAGGAAAATATGTGCCTTGTGCACAGCCTTGTAATGTAGCCCTATGCATGCTTACTTGGAAAATGCATTGGAAGAAGTATGGTGCAAAAATTGGGGGTCTTGAGCTAAGTGCTCAAGGGTATGCCGAAGAAGAGGTTTCTTAATCTATCATGGTTATGGAGTTGCCAAAGTAAAGATACGTACCATGGTGAAGGGTCGATCAATGTTTATCTCTTCATGTTGTACACCTGGCATTTGTGATGGAACATTGTCGATGAATGTCCCTGTTGATGGTCCACTGATGAAACTGTTTTGTGAGTGCCTAATTCTGTCTCCTCTTTTCAAAGCAACGTTTGCCAAATACTGAGAATTGAATTTCTTTATATTCTTTGACAAACAACATTGGGTAACTACACCAAGCATAGTTTCATATATTCTCTTTAGCTCACCATAAGCAGGAGTCTTCTCACCCAGTATATGGACAAGGATTCTCAGGGTACCAAACTACCTCTTGCAGATATCTCCCTGGATGCTCTCGTACATGCAGTAGTTAAGCATCACTCAAGTTATGGACCTTCAAGCTCTTCACTCCTACCATGGTAAGGGGAAACCATAGTTGTGGAGACCATGTTCATGCCAAGTTCTTGACATCTACTAGATAAGGCAACAATTATATCATCTCCTAGCCGAGACACACTTCTATACAAACTGATAAATGCCCAGTAATCAACAGTTCCACCTCCAACTAAGCATGACTCATTCATGTTCCATGAGCCAACATGGAGGCAAGTTCTTTCTCTCTTTTCTTCTCTTTTTTTTTTTGCATAACAATGTCACAAAACAGGAAGACAAAGGTTAGTATAAAAAAAATGGTTTACATGTGTCAATGTGCTCTTTTGCATGGGACTACCTATATTAATGCATACTTTGGAAATGCATGACCTGAATGGTGCAAAAGACAGGGTTGTGCAAGGAGCACATGGTTGTCACTCGTTGAGGCTTTCAGTGTTATTTGCGGATGTTGATGCCCTCTGTCATGGAGGTATCCATTGGATCTCGAGATGACAACTGATCCTTCTTCCTTATAGGGATCCATGTGAGAATGGTCTTCGACTGTTTAGTGATCTCCTTTGAATGCTTCATGTTTGGATGGTTTCATGAGGGTTTGATCCTTCGTGGTTGGCACTTTAATTCTATGGGGGGCTTGGGTGCTTTTGGGTTCCAAATCCATATCCTTGATAATTGTCTTCTTACCATTGTTGAAGAGATGATTTGATCTTCTTTCGGTCTCTGTGCTTGGTTATGACCCTTTTCCCTCCTTGGCTTCTTTGTTGGGACCTTTTGCATGGAGGAGAGCATAGGGAGTTGTGCATGTAAGAGTTTCTTGGGTACCCACATGTGTGAGAGCCCTTGTTGAGCTGTCACTAATTTTGTCGGCACCCAAACTTGTCGGACACCTTGTGGTTGAGCTTCCCCTAGCTTCTTCGTTCGTCTGCTGGTCTGGTGGGCTTGTCTGGATGGGATTTGTGGGGGCAACGCTAGTGGTTGCTCTCCTTTGTGTACCCAGATCTGCTTCATGCCCAGAACTGCTTTCTTGTCGAATGGTGTTTTTCTATTTGATGTAGCAGTTGTCGTGAGCAGTTGTGTTTGACTTTATGGTGGAACTACTGTGGCCATCTGAGTCTTTGGAGAAGAAGAAAGATCCACTTGCCTTCGAACATGTTCTTCCATGATTGATTCCTTCTGCATCATAGAGATTTTAACACATACAACATCTTCTTCCATATGATTAGTCTTAAAAGAACTAAGAGAATGTGGGACATCTGGATTTGTGAGCATGCAGTTCTCTAGTTCTAATGTAATGCATTGTTCCTGTACATAAACTTGAAGAATTTGACTTCTTAGGTTTAAGTTAACTGCATGGTCATAGATCCAATCTTGAACCAAGACAAGTGGTTCTGTAAGGTTCTCATCTTGACACACAAGCGCTTTAAGTTTGATTGGAACATCTTGAAGGTAGATGGGAAGTTCCACCTCACCCAAACAAGGGGTTTCCACACCTCCCAATCCTATGAGATAAGCTTCTATGGGATTGATGTTCAACTACAAGTCTTGGCAGTGGGACAGTCTAACTACACTACTTGCTGCACCTGAGTCAATCAATGCTTTCACAGTCCTTGCACCCTTTCTGTGTCCTATCTCTATGGTCACAAAGGGACATCGGTCAATGACTTGAGATGAAATTATGCCTGATTTTTGGCACATATCCATGTGATATTTTGGGGCTTTTGAGTTGACATCTATGCCTAGTCGCCTTAACTTATTTTTCCTAATGCGCTCTCTGGCCTCTGCCTGTGCTTCTTCTCTCACCCTTAACTCCTCTTCTTTTCGCTTCTTAGTAGTGTTGAGTCTCATTAGCATATCCTCTGTAAGAGGTTCTTGATATAGCTTGACTCGACATCCACTAATATAGCTTGGCAAGATGTCACCTTCCAAAGTGGCCAATTGAACTGCCCCACTAGTGGAAATTCTATTAATGATCATGGGTCCATATCCTTGCTTTTCCAACTTATGGGCATGTTGCTTTAGTGTATAAACCAACACTAGATCCCCCTCTTTCAGTCCCTTATCCTTGATGTGTGCATCAAAGTATGCCTTTTGTCTTTTCTTTGCAGCATAGATGCCTGCTGCCGCTCGTAGCCTCATCTCACCTAAGCGTTCTAGATCAAAGATCCTAGAGGACAACTCATGTCCATTCCACTCATGCTCTTGTGCTACTTTTAAAGCTGGGATTAGGAAATCTAATGGTAGCACAGCATTCTGTCCGAAGACCATCTGAAATGGGGTGGCATTGAGTATTGTTTTATAGGCTACTCGGTAAGCCCCATTAGCATGATGAAGTTGTTTGTCCCAATCAGAGCATTTATTATTTACCAATTTAGTCAAGACATTACAGAGGATCTTGTTTGTGCTCTCAGCTTGTCCGTTGGCTTGAGGATGATAGGGGGCAGACTTCTTATGTATCACCAAGAATTCTTGGAGAAGATTTTCAATGACTTCATTCAAGAAGTGAGTGCCTCTATCGCCCAATAACTCTATCGGTAATCCATATCTAGTGAACACATTCTCAAAAAAGAACTTAGTTGTAGTCTGAGCATCATTCTTTGTTGTGGCTTTGACTTCTACCCACTTTGTAAGATAATATGTGGCTACAATAATGTACTCTACATGGGAGTCTCTAGCTGGAGGGTTAATAGGACGTACAAAGTCTACACCCCATTTTGAAAATGCATGTCCTCCCATCATTGGTCTCAAAGGCATCTCATCTTTTCTAACCGGATATTGTGCATGTTGGCATGTGTCACATTTCTTCACATAGGTATGTGCATCCAGATGGAGAGTGGGCCACCAAAGTCCTGAGAATAGAATGGTCTTGATCACTCGGTCAGGACCAAAATGTCCACCTGCAACACCACGGTGTGCAGTCTCTAAGACCTTTAAATAGTCTGATTCATGAACGCACAGTCTTAAGTAACCTTCTTTGCCTCTTCGGTATAGGTTGTCTCCAACTAAGGCATAGTCTTGAGCCTCTTGCTCCATGCTTCTTCTTCTAGATAGACTAGCCTCCTTGGGTAATGTCCCTGATCTCATAAATTCTACCAATGGAGCACTCTAATCTGGATTTAACGATACATGATAAAGAGTAGCATGCTCCACTGGGGGTCTCTCTTTGAACCCTAGACAATTCTTAATCCACTCGTGTATTTCTTTGTCCATGCTAGGCCAATACACTCCTGAATGTTTCAGATTTTGCAAAGCTCATTGTTTAGAATAGTGATTTCCTAGCAATCCTTCATGGGCTTGTTGCAACCAACTACTATGTTCATCGTCCTCGACACAACAAGCTAGTACACCTTCCGTATCTTGTTTGTACATGCTTCCTACCAATACGTGATATTTTTGTGATTTTACAATTTCTTCTTGTGATGTTTTCACATTCTTATTTGCGGGTCCGAAGGTTAGGACCGGTACCAACTTAGTTGCCCATTTAGGAGCAACTTCTAAATTGAATAGATAGGCATCTGGCAGTTCACTAGGCACTCCTTGTGGTGACTCTTCTGAAGTGATGCGAGAAAGGTGATCCGCCCTGAGGTGAGTTCTACCTTTCCTAACAACAACTTCAAAGTCATATTCCATTAGTAAGAGGAATCATCTTACTAAGCGTCCTGTATTGCAAGGTTTATTGACCAAACATAACAAATCTTGATGAAAAGCGAAAAACTTGAACTTATTGGCCAATAGATAGTGCCTAAACTTCTTCACGGCATATACCATGCCTAAACCTTCTCTCTCTGTTGTTGTATAATTTTGCTCAGCTGTAGTGAGCTATCTACTGGCATATACTATAGGCAAATTTATATTTCCTTCACCTGTGGGTTGTGCTAGCACACATCCTATGGCATGATTGGAGGCATCCACATGGACATGGAATGACGTATTCCAATCAAGAGTGGTCAATATTGGTGTTGTGCACAATCGTTTCTTCAACTCATTGAAGGAGTTTTCACATTCATCATTCCACTCAAAATTTGTCAACAAACCATAAAGAGGTTTAGCTATGATCACATACATGTGGATAAATCTACGATAATATCCACAATGGCCCATAAAGGCTTGTACCTCTTTAACATTCCCTAGCCTTGGCAACTCTGCTACGGCTCTTACTTTATCCTCGTTTGTTGATATTCCGTTCTTGGAAACAATATGACCTAAGATTTTACCTTGCCGTACCATGAATACACACTTTTCTGGGTTCAAACAAACTCAATATTCTCTACACTTGTTGAAGATCTGTCTAAGCTCAGGGATGTGATATCTTCTTTCTTGGGAATGAGCACATAAGTCATCCACATATACTTCCAAGCTCTTTTGCAAGAACTCTTTGAAGACATGACACATGAGCCTTTGGAATGTTGCAGGTGCATTGGTGAGCCCAAATGGCATCACACAAAATGCAAAAATTCCCCACTCTCCTGAAAATCCATCAAGGAAGCTATAAACTTCCTTGCCTGCAACACGCTCCAATAGGTGTTCTGTGATTGGAAGCGGATAACTATCTCTGATTGTAGCAGCATTAACTTTTTTGAGGTTAATACATACTCGCAATTTTCCATTCTTCTTGGGCACTACTACAATGGGGGACACCCATTCAGTATGCTCAATCTCATAGATGAATCCAACTTCAACCAGCCTGTCAATTTCTTATTTTATTTTAGCTGCATAAGTGTCATTATAGGTGTAGGGCTTCTGTTTGGTTGGCTTGGCATCGGCAGTCATGGGGATCGTATGAGAGCATATTCTCGGATCTACCCCCTTCAAGTCTCTATAGTGCCACGCAAACACATCCCTATATTCCCTTAATAGAGCTATGAGCTCCATTTCTTCTCTTGCACTTAGATCATCTCCTATATACGTGCATCTCTCTTCGTTCTCTTCAATGTTCACTACAATCTTCTTGGTCTTTTCTTTATTATCATATGGTTCTCCTATGATGGCCTCTCTCTTAGGCATTCGTACCAAAATTTTTCGTTCTTCAACTTCATATTTCTTGAAATTTTCTGGTACTTCGAACAATGAATCCTCCTCTTCTTGTTTCACTGTTTTTCTTTTCTTTTTCTTTTGACTACTCTCACTTCCATCCTTTGAATTTACCATTTTAATGCTTGTGAGAGGTTCTTCTTCTTTCTGGTTAAACACTCCTACATCTTCTAAATAGTGCTTTTCCGAGGTAAAGCAACTATCCATCACAATGGACTCTAGATCGTCATCGTCCTCTTCCTCTTCTATGACATCACTAGGGTCACATTCTTCTAGCAAGGGCTGACACATGAACACTGAAATATCATAACCCTCCTCATCAGAATGAGGTGTCCATTGTTCTTCATTGATTGCAATGTCCATGGTAGCTAAGATTTCTGCCCAACCATTAGGCTCAAATTCCTCATCTGGAAAGATCATCGGTGTATAGGCTAGGTCTTTAATTGTTCTTTCCTCGAGAAGTTCCTTCTTCTCTTGCCTTTAAGCGTTTTTCCTCTTCCTCCGCGACCTTGCACATCCACAAATGAGTATCTTCATGCAACCAGGATGGATCAGGAGAACTTCCAAAATGCACAAAGATTGAATCTTCTTTTGCTTTGTGGATAGGATTCCACTGTAGGGGTGGTACATCTCTGAAGGTGTAATCCTTCAAATTGACCTTGGTGGTGACCCCTAAGTGCTGTAAGTACAAAGAGTTGGTTCCCCAATCCTGTATTATTTGCAACTGTCATAGGAAGGGTCTTCCTAGGATCATCTCATAGACATTATTTTTCTCAAAGTCACATATAGCAAATGTGTGTTCAAACTCTACACCACAAGTGGTTAGAGTTATCCCTTCTAGCAATCCTAGAGGTCTTTCAAAATGACCGTCAACTATTTGAAGCTTCATTCTACTTGGTCTTAATATGGGTTGGCCCCATTGCTTCCACAAGGAGGTGGTCGCAATAGCAACACCAGCACCTGAATCTATGATTGCTTTGGTTGTGTAACCTTGGTAGGTGATTGGAAGATAAGTATTACCTTCTTCACCCTCACACATGTCTCCTATTTTATCGAGAGGTATCTCTAGAACTTTGTGCTTAGAGCATGTTTTTGGCATATTGGAATCAAGTTCTGGAACCTGATCCTTCACATGATTCCATAGCTCAGGTTTTTCTTTGAGCAACTCTTCTATAGTGAGATGACATTGAACCTTAGTGTTCTTCACGACATCAGTGTTCCTTGGAACCACTGAGTCTTCATGTCTTACCAATATTGTGGGAGATCTAATCTGGAGAGATTCAGATTCCCAAGGGCTTGGAAATTGAGGCAGTTCCTCTAAGGTATTAGATTCAAAATCTAACCTTTCATCTTCTTGTTGCTCTACTTGATCTTCGTAAATAGATGGAATGTCTTGGGGAAATTGATCATGAAGATCATCAATTTCAGGAATAGGAGGAGGATTTCCCTTCTCCTTGGCCCATTTCTCTTCTTGTATTTCCGGCAAGAACTATTGAGAGTGATCTTGAATTGAAGGAGGTATTCCGGCATCCGTGGAATTAGGAACATAAGCTCCCATTGGTCGTGAGCTTCCTCTCTCAATAACTGGTTGAGCCTGTGGAGGTAAAGAAACTTGTGGTTTGTTTACCAACTGCTCTAATCTTTCTAGTAAGCCCTGGAAATGCAAATTTGGTTTAATAGAGTTTGTCTGATTGAACTTTTGACTAGTCTTGAGCATAGCTTGAGATAGTTCTACTATTTTCATGCACATTTTTGTCCGTTCAATCTCTAAATCTGCTCTAGGGTAACTCTTGTCTAGGTTTACAACTGTTGGCCCTTCTTGAAGACGAGCCTGGTAGGCCTTGAACATCATGTCCAAGCCTTCTGGGGTTGGATCTGCAAGAACAGACCTTGGTTGTGGTCTATTTACAATGGGTGGTGGAGTGGGATGAGGTGGTGTGGATGGAGTCTCGACATGCGAGGGGCTTTGAGATGTAATGTCTTCTATCTTTTTTTTTGCTTCTTTCAGGCTTTCTTCTAGCTCTGATAACTTTTTATTCCACTTGCGATTGGCTTTCTCTCTAGTATCTTTCCATGTTCTTGTTTTCCTCTTACTAAGCTCTCCTAATTCACTTGACTCTGATTGTTCAGCTTGTTTATCTTATTTCAATGCTTGTTCCCTAGTAACTGCCTGTATAGAAGCCACATTACTACTACTTGCACTTGAATCCACCACTAAGCCTACCACATTAATGGGTGTAACCTTGGGTGCACTAGAGAGGTTTCTTGGACAATCTCTAGGGAGATGGTCTTTGCCACACTCAGGACAAAAAGCTTGTATTGTGATAGCCTGTCCTTGACTCAGAGATGGTGGGTGGGGACAATCATGAATGAAATGGTCACCCTGACATCTAAAACAAGGTCCTCTAGGGGCTTGTGGTCTCATTTGTCTCAATTGGGGCCTAGAGTTAGGATTTGTGTACATGACATTGGACTATTCTTGTTGTTTATTATTGAACAAGGCATTGTTAAAATGTTAAATTATTAATATATTAATATGTTTTTGATGTTTTTGATATAGCAGTTGAAGGTTCGTGAGGAGCGTGCAAGGCGTGAAAGGGCGGACATCAATAATCTGAATAATTATTATTTATTTTGTAAATAAACCTGCGTAGAAGGTTCTATTGTTAGAAAAGTAATGGTTAGAATAAGGGTCGTTGTAGACCGCAGTTTCTATTATTTAAAGTAATGGCTTTCTGTAAAAGTTACCAACTTTTAGTTTCATGCCTGCTTTTCGAAGGCGCCCTCATGTAACCACTATTTTCGACGTAATCAAAAGTCCTATAAATACATGCACTCTGTGGACTGTCGAAACAGAGTGCATGGGGGGAGATTGCACCCAATACTGCGTTGTGTCTCGTCTCTTGTTGCATCTATTCTCTGTGTGTTTTCTGTGTCCGTAATCTTTGTATGCGCGTGAGTAAGATCCTGACAACAGTGGTATCAGAGCTCTGCACGCGTCAATACAAAGGGTTCTGTTCTCTGTTCTCTGTTCGCGATTCGGATTTCGTTTCCGTTTCCGTTTCCTGTTCCTGTTTCGATTTCGGTTTCTGCTTCGGCTTCGGTTTCTGTTTCTGTTTCTGTTTCTGATCCAGAACCAGAACCTACGTCTTCACCTACGTCTTCACCTACGTCTTCTCCTTCGGCTTACTCCAAGGCGTCGACTAAGGCAAAGAGCTTAGGCAATAACTTAGGCAATACATTGGCACCCAAGGCTCCCTTGACAACCGTTGGCTACGCGCGAGACAATTTTAATTTTTGAGTGGTAATAGAGAGGTTTAGAGTCCCTAAGGTAGGAGGATTTGAACCCACAACCTCCTACTTTCAAGGGAAGTACTTTGACCACTCCACCATCTCTTGGAGTTGTACTCAAGTCTCTCTCTCTCTTTCTTTGGTACTTGTGCAAGGCGCTCGCGGCAATTTCCAGGATGGACCCAACAAAGAATCAAGTGTAACTTTCAATCCGTAGGTCGGATTGAGGCGTGTAATATACCGTTGGAAAGCTCTCGGAACGAACTTTCCAATGAGCTAGCTTGCAAGGGTGAAATCCTTGGTCATATTTGGGTGGCACTTGATTGAGTGTTCAAGATACCAAGCAAGGTTGAGAACACGGGATCGAGACACCAAGGTTGCAAACAAGAAGGTTCAATACACCAAGGGTGAGAGCAAGGATCCAAGAGCACCATGGCGGATTACAGTAATTCACCTTTACCTGGAGTTTCATTCGAACAAGAGTTAGAGATTATGAACCAAGAACTTCAAGCACTTCAACAAGCCATACACGGACGTTATGCTATGCTTCAATTCGACGGACGAAAAGATGGCCGCTTTGTCTTATCATGGCTATCCCTATTCAACGATTTCTTTTCCGATGGGTTATATTCAGAAAATCAGAAAATTGAGTTTGCCACCAATTATTTGGTAGGATGAGCGCAGTTATGGTGGAATGATCTTTCTCGTCGTGCAGATTGTCCACGCACCTGGAAGGCTTTTCAAGAAGAGTTTAAAGATTCATTCTTACCTTTACAGTTTACCTTACCTGTTTGATAATTGTGATGTATTTACATATTGAATTTAGTCTATAGGAGCATATTACCTTTAATTTTTGAGATTTTGTTTTACTGCTATGGAAAGATATCTCCGATCTCTTTATAGAGTAGCTATCACATATCTTTTGAGCTTCTCTTCCAAGATCAAAAGAATTTGGACTTTACCCATTCATCCTGAAGGCATATTGTCCTGCTATTATGATAAAGGGGTGGATCATCTTCAGCACCTGCACACATCGGCAAATTACTTTGTAACCATCCAGATACGTTTCTTGTCAATTTATATGCATAGTTGTCTTCTTTTTGCATCCACTTACATTTTGGACATGCATGTTTTGCATCATACATGGAATATACGCATCATTTAAACATGGTTTGTCTTGTATGGTACATGAATTCTTATTTCAGGGACAGGTATGTATTTTATTGCAGGTTAGCGAGGAGAAAAAAAAAATACATATGTCAGGGTGTGTAATCCCCTTTTGGTCTCTTTATGTATCATGGAAATTGTTTGTCGGAAATTTTCCGGTTTTCAAAATCACGCCGTTATGCTGCCGAAATTTTTACAAAATTCATATGCACATGCATTCAAGTATAAATTCATGATTAGAAAATTAATTATTATTTTATCATATCCAGATATTCATTTTTGTCATCACTTTTGGATTACATTTTTGACTTAAATCCTGTATATCATAACCAAACACATTAATGTACCAGCTCCATGAACATTTCCATGCATGTATTTTTACATGGCACATGCCTATTTTCTTTATTCAGTGATGAAACATGTGACTGGCCATCCATGTTTATTCTTTTATCACCTGAGGTCAGTTGCTTGTTCAACTGAGGGGCATGTTATACCTTATGGAATATGTTGAACAATGCATTGTTGGATTGAAATATGGAATAGCCAATGCATTACTGTTAAAATTATTGTTTCTTACTAATGTGTTAAAATTATTGTTTCTTACTAATGCGTTTTGACAAGTTATTTTGACAAAACTGGTACAAGAAGCCAAATTGATAAGAGGATATGTTATGATCAAGGTTATGATTGTTTATTGAATGTTTTTTATCCATGACTGGTATTTATATGGGAGTTACAACCTACTTCCTCAACAAAAAGGTATTTATATGGGAGTTGTATCTCTCCCTCATCAAAAGATAATTATGAATGGGAGTTACAACCTACTTCCTCAACAAAAAGGTATTTATATGGGAGTTGTATCTCTCCCTCATCAAAAGATAATTATGAATGGGAGTTATAACCTACTTCCTTATCAAAAAGGTATTTATATCGGAATTGTTTTACAATATTAAAATTATGAATTTCATTAATGATTTAAATATTGCTTTTCTAATCAATGTTTTTGAGTGGTTTAATGCAGGTCAAGCAAGAAAAGACAAATTGATGGAAGCTACAAAATTTGGCTTAATGTTACTTTGGGGGGTTTACAGATGAATTATCTAGATGTTTTGAATTGAAAAATTTGGTTTAAATGTGCTAATACTTATGTTTTTTTCACGAGTTTGTTTTCAAGATATTTTTCAGGTTCAAGATGAAGAATGGGAATTTATGGACAACCAAGATTTTCTTCAAGAGTAGAATATGAAAACCTTTTACTTCCAGTTTTGCACCATTTTATTTAAGTGTGCATTTCAAGTATGCATTAAATTATGTATGAACACATATTGAGTTTTGCCCTTAGGTGCACGTTCATTTGCACCATCATCAAATTGTAAAATGCATTATGAAATCTGTGAGAAAGTTCTAAGTATAGGAGATAGAAAACCTCTTCATCAAAAGCTCTTACCTCTTATGCACCATAATTTTGAAAATGCACATAAAGTATGCATGTATTAGGGTCACACTACATGACCATGCATCTAGGCACGATCTGATCTATACCCATGCACATACGAGTGACTGTAAGGATGAATGTATAATCACATTGCTATGTATGAGAGTGAGTGCACCGACCTCGTCATCAGAAGCTATGTTTCTTATTGATTGCACCATTAATTTTATACATGCATTTTAAAGTATGCATTGATAGGGCTAATTACATGGCCATGCATAAGGCACTTGGATTTTAAAACCCATGCACATGTTATGCTATAAAATTGACTTTTATTATTAAGCAGAAAATAGGTCTTATTTGGGGCATCCGGAGGATGCACAGGTTTGGTGGGGGTGAATGTTGTAGAGATATTCATCTCTACTCTCATGTCTTGACCAAACTCTCGATGATAAAATTAAGGGATGAAAAACTGATGGACATTATCCACATTCCGAGAATTTTTCATCAACAAATTTAACGAGCTTTATTTTTTCGGTTCGTCCTTGGTACCCATGGAGTGAGTGGAGATGGCCTTAAGTTGGGTTCCTTCAAATTTCAACAAGCGATCTGACATACTTATCAAGTTTTGATGCATAGGAACTTGTAATCCAAGGATAAAATAACTTCAGGAGATGACGACATTATAATAAAGTCAAAGCATGATAGCAATTGGATCAAGATGTATATCAAATTGTTTACGCATCCATTTTCTATACATAAAGTGATTTATTGTTGCTTTATCTAGTAACATGGATTACTTCACATTATAAAGAGAGATGCGTATGTAAGGCAGAAGGAAAAGGATTGGCATAAATTCTATATTTAAAGTGAACAGTTAGAAAAGGAATGAAGGAACGCGCACGACATGGTTTTTTTTATAAGCCAATAATAGTGAAAAGGAAAAAGGAAGGCCAATACGACAGGATTCTCAAAAACTAATGATCTGAGGTGGGAAAGACGGAGAGTCGTCGCTGATTGAAGCGCAGGCATAGAAGAGGTGTATTTAGGATCAAAGGAGGACAGATCTAAGGGGGCTACCATCCGGAAGGGATATATCATGTTTGGTATCTGCCGCAAAGAAAGGGGCTCTGAGGAAAAGAAGCGTCCGAGGTGGGTCAGAAAGACTGTTGCAGAATCTACGGAGGGGGCACTTGGACGATGACTCAACTCGGACGTTCTGATTTCTGGTGAAAGATCATCGAGAAAAACCAGTTTACAAGGAGTTGAGCATGCTGCAGAATATAGACGGAGGTTCAAACGGGAGGGAATTGGAGTTTCTTTTAGCTCTTGGCTGTCGCTCTTCGGAGATTCAGAGGAGGATGTAGTCACAGGTTCATGGCAGAGCTTAAGGGCACATGGAGAGATGAGAAGAGGGGACTCCCAAGATCGGGCATCAATTGAGATTGCTGAATGATGACATGGAAGGCATCTGCTCGACGTCTTCTTGAAGAAGGAGCTCGAGGGGAAAACAGGGATTGATTCGAAAAAAGTGAAAGAAAGAGGTTCATCTGAATAATGGGCATCGGCCTGAGGACGTAGAACCAACTGAAAGGGTTGGTCTCCTGGATGATGCTAGGTTGTGCACATGGATCTTTGGTAGTTTGTCAGTTGCAGTATGGTCAAAGCTTGTTTATTTTATGCTTTGTGTCTAGTGAATCCTTTTTGTTGGAAAGAGGCAGATGCTATGTCGTTTTTTTTCTGAGAACTATTTGACGATTTAATATGATTTGTGCTGATTTTTCTTGAGAGAGGGAGATATCACATTCTGCACTCAGGAATTCTGCTTTGCGTATCGAATTTGGGCATTTGTGATGAAGACAAGTGCTTCTGCATAATTTGCAGAAACTGAAACGGTTAGAAATACTATTCCTCAACGCGTTTCTGCTATGTGCTAGGCAAACAGAAGGTCATTCAAGGGGAAAAAGCTTCAGACATATGAACTATGGATGTGTTCGAGATAGCTCAGATTTGGCAGAGCTAATAAAGGGACGCTCAATTTACTATCTAGGGGAAAATCATCGTGGATATATCTTCATCCCTTCTGGTGGACATACTCTCAGAGATTGGAAGTGCTAAGGTGCGCAAGATTTTATTGGGATCCATTTGGCAGAGGAACGGCCAAATTGTAGGTCTGAGGGGTCCTGATTGATGCTGACACTGGTAGAAAGAGAGAGGAAGTTGAGTTCTGTACGTAGAGACGATCACAAAGATTACACATCCAGCTTTTAGAGATACAAGGCAGAAGATTGCAGTTGTTGAAGATTGAAGTACTACATAATTTATCATTGATGCCAAAAACTGGGAAACGTTGATTTGCTCGCGAATATTTATTCTACCATAATTGAAGAAAGAGACGAATCAAGTGCAGATTTCAAATCGCTGATGCTGTAAATGGTGGAGCGTAGAATGTGATATGGTAATCACAGGTCACGCATCTGCACGACTTTTATCTTCAGCCTATAAAGGAGGGTATTACTTTCTCTATGCGAAAGTATAGATAAAGCTTCTTGTAATGCCATAACTTCGAATCCGAAAGGTTGGTCTTTATGTCATGTTATGGTTTGTGTGTCTTGTTGTGTTAACACAACATAATCTATTGCCTCTGTTTTGAAAGTTTGATGTGATTTGATCATGATGTTCCACCTAAAATTCTTTATGGTTTTGATAAGCTTTTAATCCACGAATTAAACGTTGAAGTTCAATTTCCTATGAATTACTAATAACTTTTTGGCTTTATATTCAAGGAGATAGGGCGATAGAATTTGTTCTTTTAATGAGTGCTAAATTGTTTTGCTCTATCGAAAGACTTAAATTGCTCAAGTTAAGGCTGATTAACAACCCCTATGATCTACAAATGAAGAGGAAATATGATGTATGATTGTCTCTGTTTGACCGATCAGAATGACATGATAGATGATTTTGCAATTGTGTTACTAATATCTGCTCTGAGTTTTCATGAGTATTGAATAAAGACAATTAGAATTTTCAAAGTCTGTTCACAAATTCCTTGACTTCAGAATATCTTTCGAATGTTTGAAGACTTTTTGATGAATGATATTGAAACAAATATGATACATTGATTTGCGAATGAACGACTAAATTAGTTCTTTGAGTTGTCACTTTACCTAAGGTTGCGCCAAGCACCCCGCGTGCGCCGTATTTTTGGCGGTCGCCCTGATCCACCGACCGTCGCTCTCGCGCCGACATTTGGTGAACCCGACGTGAACAAGCAGCATTGCAACTCAGGTGCATCTGACGGAAAACAAATTCCAGGTATTTATATTTGAAATTTCCTGGCTTGCACATAGTTAAATGAAAATGACATCTAATGTAGAGAATCTTCTGCATGAAATGGAAGCACGATTAAATTCATCTATAGAATTAAAGCTTAATTCTAAGTTTGAGTCCTTAAACTCGTTTCTTTCAATTTTAACTACAGTAGTATCTGATTTTAATGCAAATCTTAAGTCAATAGATACTCAATTTGATCACGAGTTTAGGAATTTAGAAGGAGTTCTTCATTATGAACTATCAAATTTAAATGAACAGATGGAAACATTAGCAAATCATGTAAATGAAATTTCTTCATTCAAAACTATTGGTCATGAAATTGCAAGTTTAAAAGAGGGCATTGAAAGGTTAAAGAATGAAATACACGATAGTGCTACATGTGAATGCAAAGATAGCTATCAAGTACGAGTTCAAAGTAGATCTATGTCTTCTATTGACCAAAACCCTTTACCCGATTATCGAAGATTTGATCCTAGGGCATTATATCAAAGACCAAAGAGAACTGTAAGGTGCTTCTGGTGTGACCAACTAGGTCATACTTATAGGAATTGTCTGGCTTATGAAGCATGTAGGCAACATTTGGTATTAGAAAACGAACACAAAATATGTGATTATCATACGAAGGATCCTTTGCATTTAAACTTAGGTAGAGGTGGGATGGTAAAATATTTTGAACAAAAACAAGTCCGACCAAGATCAAACAAACAAGTAAAAAAACAAGGAGAGTAAAACGTGAAAATACCACAAAAACTAATGATCAAGACAATATTATGATGGATAATCCACAAGTTGAACTGATGATGCAAGATATTAAGCTAAATGATAAGCAAGAACATGAGAGAACAACTTATGAGAAACCAGAAAAAACAAAAGATTTTCATAATATATTAATTGAGCAAAAATCTTTACTGAATGATCAAACACTTGAAGAAGAGAAAAGTGAAAAGATGGAAGAACAAGTGAATCTTGAAACTGGCAATCAATCTAATACTAAAGGGAAAATTGAGAAAACTAAACAACTAAGTAATGCAAATGAGAATGCAAACAATGAGACAAATTTTAATGAGAAAGAACAAGAAATTTTGGCAAAAATTATCAGACAAGTTACACAAAACATGACGAAGTCAACAAAAACCATCAAAAGGAAGAATGAGTTATGTATGCAAGAAATTTTTGATGTTTTGTGTTAAAATTATAATTTCTTACTAATGCGTTTTGACAAGTTATTTTGACAAAACTGGTACAAGAAGCCAAATTGATAAGAGGATATGTTATGATCAAGTTTATGATTGTTTATTGAATGTTTTTTATCCATGACTGGTATTTATATGGGAGTTACAACCTACTTCCTCAACAAAAAGGTATTTATATGGGAGTTTCAACCTACTTCCTCATCAAAAAGGTATTTATATGGGAGTTACAACCTACTTCCTCATCAAAAAGGTATGTATATGGGTTTTGCTTTACTTTCTTTCTTTATAAAAGAAAAGTTATGAATTTCATTAATGAATCAAATATGGCTTTTCTAATCAATGTTTTGAGTGATTTAATGCAGATCAAGCAAGAAAGGACGAATTGATGGAAGCTCCAAAATATGACTTAATATTACTTTGGGTTTTACAGATGGATTATCCAGAAGTATTATCTTGAATTGAAATATTCGATTAAAATTGGTTAATAGTTATGTTTTTCATAAGTTTTTTCAAGATAAATATATGAAAAACCTTTTATTTCCAGTTTTGCACCATTTTTGTTTAAGTTTGCATTTAAAGTATGCATCAAATTTATGTACAAACACATGTTCAGTTTTCCCTTAGATGCACGTTCATTTGCACCATTATCAAATTGTAAAATACATTATGAAATCTGCGAGAAAATTCTAAGTATAGGAGATAGAAAACCTCTTCATCACAAGCTCTTATCCCTTATGCACCATAATTTTGAAAATGCACTTAAAGTATGCATGTGGTAGGGTCACACTACATGACCATGCATCAAGGCACGATCTGATCTATACCCATGCACATACGAGTGACTGTAAGGATGAATGTATAATCACATTGCTATGTATGAGAGTGAGTGCACAAGCCTCACCATCGGAAACCTTTTACCTTTATCTTATTGCACCATATTTTCTCTATGCATTTTAAAAAGTACGCATTAATAGGGTTAATTAAACAGCCCTGCATAAGGCACTTTGATTTTAAAACCCATGCACATATATTATGCTATGAAATTGACTTTTATCATTCAGCAAAAAACAGGTCTGAAATTGCGATTTTGTACCTTGGATGAAAATTGCGTTTTTGAAAATCGCGATTTTGAAGCCACAGGGAATCGTGTTTTCACAAAATCGTGTTTTTGGCTGAAAATCGTGATTTTTGAAAATCGCGATTTTGAGCCCACTGAAAATCGTGCCTTCTCAGAATCGTGTTTTTGAGAAATTTAGAGAATCGCGATTTTGAGCACAACCACAGAATCGCGATTCTAAGAATGACCCCAGAATTTTGTTCTTTTCAAAAGACTTTTAGGCGAGAAATAGAAAATCGTATTTTTTTGAAAAAATTTGAATTTTATCAAAATCACGATTTTCTGTTAGAATCGTGTTTTTTGGCAGGAAATTCAAATTTCTAAGCACCAAGCAATGGCGAGCTCCGTATGTGCAGAAAATCATGAAAAAACACGAGCGCTTGCTCTCTCTTGCACTTCCTAACTCCTCCTCGCACAATAATGCATGAAAGATGGTATGAAAATGGTGAAAATGCACTAAAAAACAAGAAATTTCTATGAAGAAGAAGATGGAAGAAGATGGAGATGGTGATGATGATGAAGATGAAGAAGAAAAATCAGAAAATGAACAAAAATGATAGTTTTTTTACCTTCCAACGTTGCAAATCTACGATCTTACCATCACAATGCTCATCCTCGAAGCTCTCTCCCCGGCAACGATGCCAAAATTTGGTGTAGCTCAAGCGTAAGCACCACCTCCTTTACTTGTGAATCTGCGGAGACGTGAGGACCGGTATGAAGACCACGAGCAAGTGAAGGCACAAGTGCGTGAGTGAAAGCACACAAACATGCACACACATACACACACGTGCACCAAGTAAGATCAAAGAGAGGAATAATGGAAAGCTTCAATTACAAAGGAACTCTCTTACAAAAGCTCTATTCTCTCACAAGCTAACCTCAAAAATGAGCTCTCTAGCTCTTTTTATAGTTTTTTGACTAGTTTTGGCCCTGTCCAGACCTAGTGTCTAGCCTAGTTAAAAATTAGGTTCTACGGCTTATTTGAGGGCTCAAATGAAGTCTAAAAATTATGAAAATTGGTAGGATGATACTTGTAAACTCCTCAAGCTCAAGGACTCCTTATATTGAGCAAAATGGAGTTACGAAAATAGAAAATGGTATATACAATGGTTTTTAGTGATGAAAATCACTATTTTTATAGGGATTCTTCTGAAAATTTGACATGTACTTCTTGGAGCTCCCTACTTGCTCTTTCTTCTTGTGTATCCACTTCTTTGATGCACTTATTATGCTTGTCCTTGACCTTGAGCTTCAACAAGGGGGATCACTACCGCAAATTCACATGATTTTTGTGACTTCGATTGGGGTTGTTGTTATGACACTCATGTGTCCACCAATGGTTTTTGCTTCATGCGTGGTAGATCATGCATATCTTGGTTGAGCAAGAAGTAGCCTATTGTGGCCACTTCTAGTTGTGAGGCTGAGTATAGAAGCTTTCGCAACGACTATTAAGTGTGTGTGGCTCAGATGCCATATGGTTGATTTGGGTGTTGGTCAATCTTCTACCACCACCATCTTAAGTGATAGTCAGAGTGCATTGGAAGTTGTGAGGAACCCTGTGTTCCATGCTCCTGCTAAGCACATTGAGGTGCACTATCATTATGTCAAGGAGAGGTTCTCTGCTAGAGAGATCAGTTTGGTAGATGTGCCCATGCAAAAGAACATTGCAGACCTTTCCATAAAGGCTCTACCTAGGGAGAAGTTTCAAGTTTTCCACAAAGCTTTGGGCTTAGTTTCTTTTGTGGATTGATTCCACATATCTTAGCACTTCCTTATACATGAGTGCCAACTCTTTGTTCACTGCATCACTCCAGGGGGATTTGTTGTTTATATTTAGGTAGTGATGTGTGTGAACACTCTAGGACCGCCGAGGTACTTTTTTCCCTCTTTAGGAGGTTTTTTTCCCGTGGCTTTTATATATGCCTACAACCCTAATGGGCTACTTATCTTTGTACATTCTAGTGGTAATACATTTAGTATTGTGTGTTGTGCTCGAAGCTTCGTCTTCTTCCTTGTGTTGTTCGCGTGCTTTCGCAAACCTCAAACTCTAACACTCTGCAACCTCTGCATTTTTGTTTTTGCACCACTCAGAGCCTCTTGTGCTCTAATACCATATAAGAAAATAACACCACAATGGAATAGACCTCTAGATAGAGTTGAGAGAAAAACGTAGACAAAGATAGATGTAGACTAAGAGATAGAGAACTCAAATTCTCGGATTGCCAAATGTAATGCAGTTATAACGATGGTTTTGTCCACCCATGAGCTCCCAATGTGGAGCTTAGATGGGGATCTAGATGGACTCTAGATGAAGGGCTTACTAGTTTGCAATGCTCTCTAAACCTCAACTTGGTTCGTGCTTATATAGATTTTACAAGGTGATTCGCTATAGATAAACGCAGTCGTGAGATACACAATAGTAGAAAAAATAGACAATCTGACAATATCTCCATGACCAAAAGTCCTACCATCTCGCCCCTATGGGCCAAGGGGATAGGCCCCCTGGACCCTGCAAAAGGGGGCAAGCCCCCCTCTACACTCCCCCCATTAAGATTCTATGGAGAAGTCACGTGACACCACATGGACTTTATTTTCACCTTGAATGGCAACCCAATGACCTCGAAGTTTATGCCCTACCTAACCTAATGGCTAGGCTCGCAAAGATCATATATAACCATCAATGGTCACACATAGAACTCATCTACCTTAGAAGTTAGGGTTCCACAAATGTTAGGGCTCTCCTAATGGCTTCTCATCATAATGGGGGCCTTACAACTTAGAGCACCATAGATCATTTGTGGTCACATGAGGGTGGAGTATTGAGCATATTTAATAGTTGAAACTCGATAGCACCGTGCCAATTGAGGCTCTTATGGCTGATTCTCTTTCCCATATGTGGCTGCTAGATTCTGGTGCTTCTTTCCATGTGAAACCACACAGAGAATGGTTCTCTAATTATGCAGCAAAGTCTCTTGGTACCATGAGCCTTGGTGACTCTTACCAATGTGATGTTGTGGGGATCAGAGATGTGGTTGTGCATTTCACTGATGGTTTGAAATTTACTATGCATAATGTATGCCATGTACCTCAGTTATCACACAATTTGATGTCACTTGGTCAACTTGATGACCTTAGTTACAAGGTGGTCTTCTATGCTCAGTACTTTTGCATATCAAAGTGCAATATGGTTATTGCAAAAGGAAGCAAAGTTGGCTCACTTTTATCCTTTATTTCTGTCACAAAAAGAACACTTGTTAGCTATTACTGAACAACCTATGGCTTGTATTTGGCAACGCCATTTGGGCCATATATCACGTAGTGGAATGGAAAATCTTTCTCAATGTGGCTACTTAATTATGTTATCTTTCTCCAATTTTTCATTTTGTGAGCATTGTCAATAACAAAAGCAAACTAGGAATGTGCACAAGATGCACATTGACTCTTCAATTCAGCCTTTAGAATTCATTCATACAGATGTGTGTGGTCCTATGCCCATAAGATCATAGGTGTTTCTCTTTATTTTGTCATTTTCATAGATGATAATAATAGAAAATTTTGGGTATATCCTATCAAAGCAAAGGATGAGGTATTCCCTACTTTAAAAAAATGTCTTGCTTCAGTTGAGATTGAAAAAGGAAATAAGCCTAAGGCTTTATAGGATGGTGTAGCTTAAAGGATGAATAGAAATAGTTAGGATAGAGTAGTTTCTATGTTGCATCATGCAAACCTTTTAGAAGGATTTTGGGTAAAAGCAATATTTATTGGAGTTCATGTGATTAACCATTCACCTAGTACTGCCAAAGGTCTGAAAGTTGCACAAGAGTTATGGACAAGGAAGCCACCATATTATCATCATCTTCGAGTTTTTGGGTGTGAAGCATATGTTCATATACCCAAGAATCTTAGACAAAAGTTGGACCATAAGTCAAAGAAATGCATTTTTCTTGGATATGGTCGAGAAGGATAACTTGGATATCGCTTATGGGATCCTAAAACAAGGATTAGTGATCATAAGTAGTGATGTCATTTTTGTGGAGATATCAAGCTCAACATGTGATGATCTAGGATGACACGTATCACTTTTTCATTTCTCTGACATGTATAGTGGTCACGTCAGTATACATCAAGGACACTTCATTGAGCTTTATTACATTTATCTACCAAGAGTGATGGCACATTTGTTTCTCGCCAACTCACTCTTTTGTGGACATTAGGTTTTTTCTTATGTATTGGTCTTTATATATTGCAATAGTTGTATTCTTGTTTTTAGGTCATTCTTGTACATTCCTTTTTATGTAATAGAAGAAGAAGAAGAAGAAGATCATTCTTCCTTGCCTCAATCTGGGTGTGTGCTTCTCTTTGATTGTGAGTGTGTGTGTGTGTGTGAGCTCTCTTCCTTATCTCCTTCCTTATGACATGGTGTCAGAGCCAGTGTGGTTGTAGAGAGCTCGTGGAGAAGGCCGACAGTGAAGAGCACGTGAGAAGGCATGGAGAAAGTGTGATTCACAAACGACCTCATATTGCTATGAAAATTGGCGTGAAGGTAGAAGACCTCAAAATATTTTTGAGCTCACAAGGTGGGGCCCATAGAAAAACTAGGTCAATTTGCAAAACTGTAAATTATGTTTTGTTCGGCAACACTCATATATTCCAGATCCTGAATTTCAAGTGATTCCATGTACTAATGATACACAAAAACTGTGTTTTTCTGGGATCGAACTGTCACGTCATAGTGCGACAGTGTTCAAGTAGAAGTGCTACTTGTAGTGTTTTGCAATGTTGTGAATTGTTGCAGAAATGGCAAAAGTAGATGGAATGAGTTAGCTTATGAGTGATAAGCTGGACAAGAATAACTTCCATGCTTGAAGATTCAGAATGATGAATTTCCTGATTGGAAAAGGCTATTGGAAGTATGTTCATTTTATTTGTGGTTATCCAAATAAACACCGAAAAAAACGAAGATGAATAGTTTTTGGATCAAAATTCTTTCGATCGAAACATTTTTTATCAAAATTGTTTCGATAAAGAAATATTTCGATTGAAAAGCGATTTCTAGTAGAAAAATATATATTTTTACATTCGATCGAAAATCTCATTCCACACGTGCTTCATTGAGAGAACACACTTTACGCTAAGCTTGAGGCATCTTAAAACAATTTTTCATTTATTACGAGAGAACACACTTTACGCTAAGCTTGAAAAGCGTTATTTCTTTCAACATAAGCTAGAATATCTAGGACATATTATTTCAAGTGAAGGTGTGCATGTGGATCCAAAAAGATTAAAGTTATAGTAGAATGGCCTACACCACAATGAGTCAATGATGTTCATTCTTTTCTTGGGTTGGCTAGTTTTTATAGGAAGTTTGTTCCAAAATTTTTCTTATTTAGCATTGCCCCTTACCTTGTTATTGAAAAATAAAACAAAATTTGCATGGGGACTTACCCAACAACAATCCTTTGAAAAACACAAACATGCACTTGTTTTACAATTACCTCATTTTTCACAACCCTTTCATGTTGTTACTGATGCTAGTGGTTCAAGGATAGGTGTAGTTTTAATGCAAAATGATCATCCCATTTCAGTTGAGAGTAGGAAGCTTAAGCCCTCAGAAAAGCATTATAGTACATATGATAAAGAATTGTTAGCAGTTGTGCATCCGTTGCAAATTTAGAAACACTATCTTACGGGCTCTGAGGTTTTAATCAAAACCAATCAGTAGACTATTAAGCATTTATTAAATCAGCCCTTAATCTCTGATCGCGATCTTAAATGGGCATCATTCATTCAAAATTTCCAACCCATGATCCAATATTAGCCTAGTAAAGCTAATGTTGTAGCTGATGCTCTTAGCCAATTTCCTTCACATTCTGTTGTTTTGCATAATATTTCTACCATCCAAATAATTCTTTTCAAGAAATGGTTTCCACTTATGCATCTGATTTGTATTTCTCATGTGCATGGCATGACTTCAACAATGGTGCATCTTTATCTGATGAACATTATACATTTCATAATGGTTTTCTTTATTTTCAACATAGATTATGCATAACCCAAGCTTTTAAAGATTTTATCATCAAAGAAATGCATGAACCATCTTACACGGGTCATAGAGGCATACAAAGCACCATTTCTGCATGCAAAGATTTCTTCTCTTGGCCACACATGAAAAAAGATATTGCACATTATCTTTCTCAATGCATTGTATATCAGCGTGTAAAACGTCATCATGGTAAACCATTTGGATTATTAATGCCACTTCCCATTGCGAACGAGCCATGGGAACATATTTCTATGGATTTTATCACAAGACTTCCCATCACTTCATCACATAATGATATGATTTGGACAATAGTTGATAGGTTTAGTAAATATGCATATTTCATTCCATGAGAGGAAAACTTTGTCTACACCTCAGGCTTCAAAATTATTCATTAAATGCATTTTCCCACATCATCGATTTCCTAAAGTAATGTTATCTGATTGTGATGTTAGATTTTGTAATCATTTTTGGGTTGCCTTATTTCAACATTTTGGTTCTAAAATACATTTTAGCTTCGCATTTCATCCCGAAAGTAATGGACAAAGTGAGCCTACAAATAGTACTATTCTTGATTTATTATATTGTTATTCATTAGATAGTCCAACTAACTGGGATGAAAAGTTGCCATTGTTTCAATTTGCTTACAATAACACCACACACACCACTACTAGTCGTGCACCTCTTGAAATTGTTTATGATAAAAAGCTTCCACTTGCATGTCACTCACCCAAACCGACATTCTAATGGCTGATTCTATTGCTCAAGATCAAATTTCTATACTTCATGATGTTCACGGACACATTAGGAAAAGTCAAGAGCGATACACATGTAATATCAATACAAAACAATTAGCCAAGAATTCAAGGAAAATGATCTTGTGTGGTTGCATATCATTAAAAGACGTCCCAAAAATATTTTGCAGCATCCTAAAATTAAACTTGCACCATGCTATCATGGACCATTTTTCATTATAGAAAAAATTAATGATAATTCATTTAGATTAGATATACCATCTCATTGGAATATACATAACTCTTTTCATTTTAGTTTACTTAAACCATTTAAAGGAACTCTACCACTTAGTCCACTACTTGATGATCCTCCTTTGATTGAAGAACAATCTGAAATCTTGGTTCCTAAGAAAATAATTGATCATGATGTCACTACTACATGCACAGGTACCCAATACCATCGATATTTAGTTAAGTACAAAAATCACTCTATTGAAGAATGTCAATGGATACATAAAACACAATTAGCACCTTATTATGACCACTTAATTTCTCCATATCATACACAAACACATTAATGTAATCCCTCCATGAACATTTCCATGCATATTTTTTTTAACATGGAACATGCTTATTTTCATTCAGTGATGGAACATGTGACTGACCATCCATGTTTATTTTATTTCATCAATTGAGGTCAGTTGCTTTTTCAACTGAGGAGCATGTTATACATTATGGAATATGTTGAACAATGCATTGTTGGAGTGTTAATTTATTAATGTATTAATGTGTTTGGTGTTTTTGATACAGGAGCTCAAGGCTCGTGAGGGCATGAAAGCATGAAAGGGCAAACATCAATAATCCAACTTTAGGGCAGACATCAATAAATCCGATTTATAATTTAGTTTGTAAATAAATCTTCTATCAACTAGAAATGAGTGGATTCAAAAGTACTGGTGGATTGCACCCGAATGCATATCCACTAGTCCTCCACCTTTTAATAAGACTCAGAAGATATTTACAGTTTCGATACTCCTATTACAACTCTTGAAATATATAGATTTCAATAGTTATGTTATTGATAAGAATGGGATTTACATGTACAATTATGCTTTAGAATTAGCTTATGAAAAAGATGTATCAAAAAGAGTAGACGCACATGAACTGCTTAGAGTATTCTCACATCTAACTCGATATGGTTTAAAGATATCCATCACAAATGGATTAAGACCATATTGAAAACGATATGGTTTAAAGATATCCATCAAAAAAGATGTATCAAAAAGAGTAGACGCACATGAACTGCTTAGAGTATTCTCACATCTAACTCGATATGGTTTAAAGATATCCATCACAAATGGATTAAGACCATATTGAAAACGATATGTATTCATTTGAACTATCTAGTTTAAATGATATAGATTCATTTGCATTAAGTGGAGTAAATGTTATGGATTCATTTGCTTTAAGTGGAGTAAATGTTATGGATTCATTTGCATTAAGTGGAGTAAATGTTGTGGTATCATTGAGTTGTGGATGAAATGAAGTGTAATCATTTGTAATATGTGAATTAGATGATGTGGATTTATTTGAATTATGTGGAGTAAATGAAGTGATATCATTTGAGTTATGTGAATTAAATGTTGTGGATTCATTTAGCATTTATAAATTGAATATTGTGAATTCATTTGAGTTATGTGGAGTAAATGAAGTGGTATCATTTGAGTTAAATGGATGAAATGGTGTAATCATTTGTATTAAGTGGAGTAAATTGTTGGAGTTAGACGTCTGCGAAAGCATGCGAACAACACAAGGAAGAAGAAGAAGCTTGGAGCACAACACACAATACTGAATGTATTACTAGAGAATGTACAAAGATAAGTAGCCCATTAGGGCAATAGGTGTATATACAAGCCGGGGGGAAAAAACCTCCTAAAGAGGGAAAAAAGTGCCCCGGCGATCCTAGTGTGTTCACACACATCACTACCTAAATATATCAAGAAATCCCCCCTGGGAGTGATGCGGTGAACAAGGAGTTGGCACTTATGTATAAGCAAGTGCCAAGCTATGTGGAAATCACTCCACAAAAGGAAGTAAGCCCAAAGCTTTGCAGAAAGCTTCAAACTTCTCTCTACGAAGAGTCTTCGTGAAAAGGTCAGCAATGTTCTCCTACGTGGGCACATATGCCAAGTTGATCTCCCCAGCAGAGAACCTCTCCCTGGCATAGTGATAATGCACCTCAATGTGCTTAGTGCGAGCATGGAACACAGGGTTCCTCGCAATTGCCAATGCGCTCTGACTGTCAGTGAAGATGGTGGTGGCAGAAGACTGGCCAACATCCAAATCAGCCATAAGGCGTCTGAGCCACACACACTCAACAGTGGCTGTGAAAACTGCCCTATACTCAGCCTCACAACTGGAAGTGGCCATAGTAGGCTGCTTCTTGCTCAACCAAGATATACATGAGCTACCAGGCATGAAGCAAAAACCACAGGTGGACACACGAGTGTCATAGCAACCAGCCCAATCTGAGTCAGAAAAAGCATGCAAATATGGCGGTAGTGATCCCCCCTTGGGATAAAACAACCCAAGTAGCCGAGTACCACTCAAGTAGCGAAAGATGCGCTTAACCGCCTTCCAATGCGTGACTCCTAGGCAATGCATAAACCTGCTCATCTGTGAGACAACAAACTGAATATCTGGCCGAGTAATGCATAAGTAGATCAAGCATCCAACAACCTGCTGATAGAGAACAACATCAAATGCATCTCCAGCATCATGAAAACTCAATCATAAACCTGTCTCCATAGGAGTGGCAATAGGCTTACAGTCTTCAAGGCCAAAACGCTGCAATAATGTGTCAATATATTTTGTTTGACACAAAGCCATTCCACCATCAACTTGCATAAACTGAATGCCCAAATAGTGATGCAAATGCCCCAAATCAGACATCTCAAATGAGGCATGCAAATCAGCCCTGAAATCAGCAATGTGCTTCTCAATAGGACCAGTGAGCAGCATGTCGTCAACATAGACAACAATGATCAGAAGCACATCATTAGCACGCTTAACACATAAGGTGCTTTCAGTTGGACTGTTCTCAAAACCATGTAAAACCAGATAGGCATGTATCTTCTCATACCAAGCACGTGGTGCTTGCTTTAAACCATATCATGCCTTCTTTAACCTGCACACCTGGTTTTCATGCCCTTTTTGTGCAAAGCCACGGGGCTGAAAAACATACACTTCTTCATGCAAGTCACCATTCAGAAATGATGTTTTAATGTCCAACTGATGTACAGTCCAACCATGATGGGTTGCAAGTGCACAAATGCTCCGAACAGTAGTCATACGGCATGTAGGTGCAAAGGTCTCATCAAAATCAATGCCTCTTTCCTGCGCATAACCCTTTGCAACAAGCCTAGCCTTATACCTGTCAACTGTACCATCAGGTTTACGCTTCAGCTTGTATACCCACTTAGTGCCAATGGCCTTCTTGCCAGGAGGCAAGTCACATAAAGACCATGTACCATTCTTCATTATAGCAGCATATTCAGATTGCATAGCAGCCATCTAATTTTCTGAATTCTGTGCTTCATCAAAAGAAACAGTCTCATTCTCATCACAGAGACTAGACGCAGCCATAGCATAGCAATCTGATGCAAAGTAGGCACTATGAGAGCCTGAACGAGTACGATATGACAAAGGTGCATCTAATTTGCTGTCACGCAAAGTCTGCACCAGCCATTTTGGCATAGTTTTTGCCTGCTCAATATCAGCTCTCTCATCAACAAGTGCATCATGTAAATCTGCATCAGAAATGGAATGATCTGCATCATCATATGAAACCTGCAAAGGCTGAGAAGTTTCTTCATTAGGACCAGCACTAGACTGTCCACCTGTAAAAAGAGGCATCAAAGTATCATACATGTCTTTGGAGCTACCAGATGTCTCCTTAGTACATGAAAGCAATTGCTGAATACCATCTTCCACAAAGACAACATCACGGCTAACCAGAATGCGTTTAGTCTATGGATGATACAGACGATAGCCTTTACTTTCAGAACTGTACCCAACAAAAATACATTTTACTGCCTTATCATCCAATTTTCTGTGTTGTTCATGCACTAGTGCATATGCCAAACAACCAAAAACACACAAATGAGCAACAGATGGCTTGCGGTCATGCCAAGCCTCATATGGAGTGATAGACTGCAGCACTTTAGTGGGACACCTGTTCAGTACATATGCTGCACACATGACAGCCTCAAGCCAGAAATTATGTGGTAAAGCCTGACTCTTGAACATGCACCTCGCCATCTCCATGAGTGACCTATTCTTTCGTTCAGCAACTCCATTCTGTTTAGGTGTATACGGCATTGTACACTGGTGTTTTATCCCACGTTCAGCCAAAAATGCATTAAAATCAGAAGACATATATTCTCCCCCTCGATCAGAACGGAGGGTGCCCATTTTACATGTTGATAGATTTTCAACCAAAACCAAAAACTGTTTAAAGCACATGAACACTTCGGACTTTGCTTTGAGTGGATATACCCATGCATGCCTGGAAAAATCATCAATGAAAGTCACGAAATAAAGGTTATTTCCGAAAGAGGGTGTCTGCATAGGACAACAGACATCACTATGTACAAGCTGCAATTTCTATGTTGCCTGAACTGAACCATCTTTTGGAAAGGAGGAACGTTGCATTATGCCTAAAAATATAGCCTTCACAAACATGTTTTCAAGGTGCCTCAAGTTTGGGCAAAGAGGACACCATTTCAGATTTCTGTAGGCGTAGCAAACTAGCAAAATTCAAATGACCAAAGCGTGCATGCCAAAGCTTTGCATCTGACATAGCCTGAGAATCATTTACTGCACATGCCAAATCATTTTCAGATCTTTCATAGTCTATGAGCTTATACACCCCATGACATAAAATGCCAGAAGCAATAATATCGCCATTTGACAGATCATGAACTCTACATCTGTCATCAATAAATTTCACAACCAAGCCAATCTTGGCTAATGCAGAAACTGATAACAGATTCTTCTTGATCCCTGGCATAAATAAAGCATCTGACAAAGTGAAAGAACTACCATCAGTAGTAGTCAAAATGATCTTACCAACTCCCATAACAGGATAAGAGGAGTTGTTGGCGCATGTAACAGTATTCCCTATAGGGGCAGCCTCAAGTGAAGAGAAGAAACTGCGCTGCAAGGTAATATGTTTCGTCGCCCCACTGTCAAAGTATCAAACATCTGAGTCTATTGCAGACATGCACTGCTCATGAGAAGATGACTCAAAATTGCAAACAGTAGTGAATGCCCAAGATTAGCAGACTCCGTTTTTGGTGTAGAGGCTTCTACAACAACCATTCCAACCTCTTTCCTCTTTGCCTCTTTTGCAGCCAGTTTTGGACAGTTCTTTATGATATGATCATTCCCTTTACAATACTTACAAAACAATTTCTGCTTTTCTGATTTTTTCTCATCTTTGTCTGGTTCTTCAAATGTGCAACATTTGCAGATTTCTGCTTACTAGTAGAAGAACTCCATTTTCCTTTGCCCTTCTGACTAGCCAGGAAAGCTTGATGTGCAACACGCATAATGGACCTGGTCTGCCTAGACTGATCTTCCTGCAACAGAACAGAGACTAACTCCTCAAATGAAAAGGCATTTGGATTGCCTTTCATCATCAACCGAAGAGTAGAAGCAAAACTCTGATATGAATCAGGAAGACCATTCAGAACAGTCTGCACAAGTGAGCTATCTGGTATAACCTCATCAGCAGAAATCAACTGTTCCTTTAAGTCTTTGATCTTTGTTAGGAAACTCTCCATAGAATCACCTTCATTCATGTGCTCACTCTCCAATTGTTTTCGGAGGTAAGCAACATGAGCCTCATTCCTAGCTTGGTACAATGTGGTAAGTGTATCCAAGCATGCTTAGCTATTTTGCAAGAGCGAATATGAGGAATAATGGCACATTTGACAGACAAAGCTATCAATGCATGTGCCTAGATATCTCTACCATCCCAACGAATCTGCTCTGCAGTAGGTGCAGCTGAAACAGAAGCACGAACAAGAATCTGCACAATATCATCTTCGACACCATCTTCATCAGCTCCAGCACCTGTATTTGCAGTACGTGTCATTACAGGTGTAACAGGACGTCTTTCAACACCCTGCACAATGTTCCACAATCCTTTTGCAGCCAATACATGTCGCATCATATAAGCCCATGGGTAGTTGGTACCATCAAACTTATCCTCAACAGCCAACATACGGAATACATCATTGCTTTCAGCCATGGCCGGTGACTAAAATACCTTGATGCAGAAAATTGATTGTATCTCAAAAAGTTGAACAGAACTCCCAGACGAATTCTGCTAGACCTGTAGCAGACTTTGAGACGCTTATATTGGCGAACAGAAACTTGTATATACCTTTGGCACAAAAAGACAAAATAGCCTGCACAAGCATTGTGATAATGCGTTCGGAGGCCGAAACAAGCTCAGATCGCGATTTCGGCACACAAAGTGCAGCTGTTTTGATCACTGAAACACCCTGAGTATGCTCATCAAATTTCATGCAAATCTGAGACTACAAACGGAGGAGTGTCGATGGCACCCTAGATGAAGCGACGACCTGCTCTGATACCAATTGTTGGAGTTAGACGTCTATGAAAGCATGCGAAAAGCACAAGGAAGAAGAAGAAGCTTGGAGCACAACACACAATACTGAATGTATTACTAGAGAATGTACAAAGATAAGTAGCCCATTAGGGCAATAGGCATATATACAAGCCAGGGGAAAAAAACCTCCTAAAGAGGGAAAAAAGTGCCGCGGCGGTCCTAGTGTGTTCACACACATCACTACCTAAATATATCAACATAAATGTTGTGGTATCGTTTGAGTTAAGTGGATGAAATGAAGTGTAATCATTTATAATATATGGATTAAAGGATATGGATTTATTTGAATTATATGGAGTAAATGAAGTGGTATCATTTGAGTTATGTGGATTAAATATTGTGGATTCATTTAACATATGTGAATTAAATATTGTGGATTCATTTGAATTATGTGGAGTAAATGAAGTGGTATCATTTGAGTTAAATGGATGAAATGAAGTGTAATCATTTGTATTAAGTGGAGTAAATGTTGTGGTATCATTTGAGTTAAGTGGATGAAATAAAGTGTAATCATTTATAATATATGGATTAAATAATGTGGATTTATTTGAATTATGTGGGGTAAATGAAGTGGTATCATTTGAGTTATGTGGATTAAATGTTGTGGATTCATTTAACATATGTGAATAAAATATTGTGGATTCATTTGAATTATGTCGATTAAATGAAGTGTTTACATTTGAGTTAAGGATGAAATGAAGTGGATTCATTTGAGTTATATGGATTAAATGTTATGAATTCTCTTCAGATAAAATTAGTGTTTTTATTTTGCAGATTTGAAAGTAAAACATGGAAAGAATGCGAGATGTGAATGATCATCTTGATCATACTGAATCTCAATGGATTTTATCTGAGCATAATGCTCAATTTGCACAATCAGTTGTAGCATTTTTATTCCATCAAGATTTAGAGCTTGAGGGATTAGAAGGAGAGGCATTGCCAATGAAAGAAGTAAAAAAGCTATGTCCAAATTATTTTGTTCGTGATGTTCTCTTTCGGATTACAAGAAGGGCAAAAGAAATAGCACCCTTAAAGCTTTCAGACTTACAACATAAAAGATTAGCAAAAACTCTACTTCGACGCTTTGTGCAAGTTGAGAGATCATTACCAAATAATAATCAAATAGCATTATATTTCATTCAAAAGGTTTTTGTACAAGATATTCTTCATCGATGTGTAGATTGGGATGATTGTCCGAAGAATGCAGGTATCGGTTTGGGTCATCCTCAAAATCGAGCAAAATTTCATAATCAAGGAAACAAAGGCCCTCTTCCTTGAACGCGGTCCTACATTTTGCTAGCTGAAGAACATAATCTTATACATGATTTGTTGTCACAAGGGGCAGAATAAGGATTAACAATTCTTGCATTATGAAGAACAATAGATGATCAATAAAAGAGGATTGATGATCTAGAAAATCAAATGAAAATTTTACAAATTTCTGTGGATGCATATGAGAGCAAATATGGAAGACTCTCAGAGCCATCATCATCTTTTGATCGACTGCCGTTGAGTTATTGAATTAAGAAAACACTGAATAGGCAAGCTTTTTTTGTAATCAAAGACATGATTATTATAAAACCATCGATTTTGCAATTGAATATAATCATAGTATTCATAGTACATCATTTTCTTCATTTTGAATATCATCATCTATGACAAGTACCATGTCATCTATTTCTTCCATGTCTGAACCATCATTGTGATCTACATCTAAATCATGATCACTCCATGAATCATTTGTTAAACTTCCGTGAGTTTGAAATTCTCCAAAAGTTTGTTGTGCTGCTGTAGAAGCTATCTTAGTTGGAGCATGTAACAAATGCATATTACAAAACACATATACCAAATCATTAGCATGATACACTTAAGCAATTTCTTTGTTTTGAATGAAGAGAATCATAGGCACTCCAATTACGTTCACAACTACCACTTGAAGCTGCTACTGAAAGCACTCTCACAGCTATATGTTGCAACTCCACTGCTTCACCTCCATACTCTTTCCACCAAATAGGAGGTGGATGCTTTTGAATCACTTCAATGTGCCATAGATCTCCAAAAGATCCTTCTCGATTTACATACACTACTCTTTGGTGGAATGCATCTCGACCATCTGTACCTGGAAGTAATAACTGACATGTGGTTTTGAAGTTTGCCATGACTTCTTTTTTTGATGCTTGACCATTGAGTTGAAATGTTGGATCCAAAACGAATGTTGTTCATATCACTATCTAGATTAGAGCATCCTGCCACATTATTAGCTATACTAAAAAGATGCTCTTTTATTCGAGTTGCATTTCCTACATAACGATGCCCACAACATTTGCATTGTATTGTGGATATTGTTTTACCCTCTTGATGAACAATCACATATTACCATTCTTTTCCCTTTCCCATAGTGCTTGCGAATTGCTTTATGAAGACTATACCTACAAAAAAAACAATATAAATCAATATCAAATAAGATATTTCGATCAACATTGAGTCAAAAAATTACGATAGACTTTAATTCTCAATCATACACCCATATACACTTACACATACTATTGTGAAGTAGAAATCATTGTTGAGTTAAACAATCACAATAGATTTTAATTCTCAATCATACACACATATATGTTTACACATACATATACTTGCACATACTATTGTGAAACATGAATCACTATTGAGTCAAATAATCACAATATATTTTAAATTCTTGATCATATGCACATAAACTTACACATACTATTGAGAAGTAAGAATTAATATTGAGTCAGACAATCACAATAGATTTTTCATTCACATTTATACATTCATATGCATACACATACTCATACACACACATACATATACTATTATGAAGTAAGAATCAATGTTGAGTCAAACATAATCTACCTATATATTTCAATAATAAATTTAATGTACCACAATAGATTTTAAATTCTAATCATATGTGGATACACGTACACACACTATTGTGAAGTAAGAATCAATGTTGTATCAGACAATCACAATAGATTCTAAATTCCTAATCATGTGCACAAACATTTACACAAACTATTGTGAACTAAGAATCAATAGAGTAAGACAATCACAATAGATTTTTCATTCACAATTATACACTCATATGCATACACATACTCATACACACACATACATATACTATTATGAAGTAAGAATCAATGTTGAGTCAAACATAATCTACCTACATCTTTCAATAATAAATTTAATGTATAACAATAGATTTTAAATTCCTAATCATATGCACATACACTGTTATCAGGATCTTGCTCACATGCACATAGAGGTTTAGAATGCAAAAAAACACACAGAAAAAAATAGAGATGCCAAGAGACGAGACCGAACACAGTATTGGGTGCAATCTCCACTCGTGCACTCTATTTTGACAGTCTGCAGAGTGCATGTATTTATAGGAATATTTTATTACGTCGAAAAGAGTGGTTACATGAGAGCCGCTTCGAAAATCATGCGTGAAAGTAAAAGTTGGTGACTTTTGTAGAAAAGCTTTGTTTTAATATTAGAAATTCCGGTCTACAATGGCCCTTATGTTGAAGGTAGACATCTGCGGAAGCACGCGAACAGCATAGGGAAGAAGAAGAAGCTTGGAGCACAACACACAATACTGAATGTATTACTAGAGAATGTACAAAGATCAGTAGCCCATTAGGGCAATAGGCGTATATACAAGCCGGGGGAAAAAACCTCCTAAGGAGGGAAAAAAGTGTCCTGGCAGTCCTAGTGTGTTCACACACATCACTACCTAAATATATCAACAAATCCCCCCCGGGAGTGATGCGGTGAACAAGGAGCTAGCACTCATGTATAAGTGCCAAGCTATGTTTTCACTCCACAAAAGGAAGTAAGCCCAAAGCTTTGCAGAAAGCTTCAAACTTCTCCCTAGGTAGAGCCTTCGTGAAAAGGTCTGCAATGTTCTCCTGCGTGGGCACATATGCCAAGTTGATCTCCCTAGCAAAGAACCTCTCCTTGACATAGTGATAATGCATCTCAATGTGCTTAGTGTGAGCATGGAACAGAGGGTTCCTCGCAACTTCCAATGCGCTCTGATTGTTAGTGAAGATGGTGGTGGCAAAAGTCTGACCAACACCCAAATCAGCCATAAGGCGTCTGAGCCACACACACTCAACAGTCATTGTGAAAGTTGCCCTACACTCAGCCTCACAACTCGAAGTGGCCACAGTAGGCTGCTTCTTGCTCAACCAAGATATACATGAGCTACCAAGCATGAAGCAAAAGCAACTAGTGGACACATGAGTGCCATAGCAACCAACCCAATCAGAGTCAAAAAAAGCATGCAAATCTGGTGGTAGTGATCCCCCCTTGGGATAAAACAACCCAAGTAGCCGAGTACCACTCAAATAGTGAAAGATGCACTTAACTACCTGCCAATGCTTGACCCCTGGGCAATGCATAAACCTGCTCATCTTTGAGACAGCAAACTGAATATCTAGTCGAGTAATGCATAAGTAAATCAAGCATCCAACAGCCTGCTAATAGAGAAAAAAATCAAATGCATCTCCAACATCATGAATACTCAATCGTAAACTTGTCTCCATAGGAGTGGCAATAGGCTTACAGTCTTCAAGGCCAAAATGCTGCAATAATGTGTCAATATATTTCATTTGACAAAAAGCCATTCCACCATCAACTTGCATAAACTAAATGTCCAAATAGTGATGCAAATGCCCCAAATCAGACACTCAAATGAGGCATGCAAATCAACATTAAAATCAACAATATGCTTCTTAATAGGACCAGTGAGCAGCATGTCGTCAACATAGACAACAATGATCAGAAGCACATCATTAGCACGCTTAACATATAAGGTGCTTTCAGTTGGACTGTTCTCAAAACCATGTGCAATCAGATAGGCATGTATCTTCTCATACCAAGCACGTGGTGCTTGCTTTAAACCATATAATGCCTTCTTTAACCTACACACCTGGTTTTCATGCCCTTTTTGCACAAAGCCATGGGGCTGAAAAACATACACTTCTTCATGCAAGTCACCATTCAGAAATGTAGTTTTAATCTCCAATTGATGTACATTCCAACCATAATGGGCTGTAAGTGCACAAATGCTCGAAACAGTAGTCATATGGCATGTAGGTACAAAGGTCTCATAAAAATCAATGCGCCTTTCCTGTGCATAACCCTTTGCCACAAGCCTAGCCTTATATATGTCAACTCTACCATCATGTTTACGCTTCAGCTTGCATACCCACTTAGTGCTAATGGCCTTCTTGCCAGGAGGCAACTCACATAAATGTTGTGTTTACAAACTTGTAAACATCAAAGTACACAATGAAACTGTTGATATATTTAGGTAGTGATGTGTGTGAACACTCTAGGACTGCCGGGGCACTTTTTTCCCTCTTTAGGAGGTTTTTTTCCCCCGGCTTGTATATACGCCTATTGCCCTAATGGGCTACTTATCTTTGTACATTCTCTAGTAATACATTCAGTCTTGTGTGTTGTGCTCCAAGCTTCTTCTTCTTCCTTGTGCTGTTCGCGTGCTTCCGCAGACGTCTAACTCCAACAATTGGTATCAGAGCAGGTCGTTGCTTCTTCTAGGGCGCCGTCGACACTCCTCCGTTTGCAGTCTCAGATTCGCACAAAATTTGGTGAGCACACTCAGGGTGTTTCCGAGATCAAAACTGCTTTGCTCTGTGGTGCCGAAATCGCGATCTGAGCTCGTTTCGGCCTCCGAACGCACTATCGCAGTGCTTGTGCAGGCTATTTCGTCCTTTTGTGCCAAAGGTATATACCAGTTTGTGTTCGCCAGTTTAAGCGTCTCGAAGTCTGCTACAGGTCTAGCAGAACTCGTGTGGGCAGTTCTGTTCAACTTTTTGAGATACAGTCAATTTTCTGCATCAAGGTATTTTAGTCACCGGCCATGGCTGAAAGCAGTGATGTATTCCGTATGTTGGCTGTTGAGGATAAGTTGGATGGTACCAACTACCCATTATGGGCTTATATGATGCGACATGTACTGGTTGCAAAAGGATTGTGGAACATTGTGCAGGGTGTTGAAAGACGTCCTGTTACACCTGTAACGACAGGTACTGCAAATACAGGTGTTGGAGCTGATGAAGATGGTGTCGAAGATGATATTCCGCAGATTCCTGTTCGTGCTGCTGTTTCTGTTGCACCTACTGCAGAGCAGATTCGATGGGATGGCAGAGATGCCCAGGCACATGCATTGATAGCTTTGTCTGTCAAACGTGCCATTATTCCTCACATTCGCTCTTGCAGAACAGCAAAGGATGCTTGGGATACACTTACCACTTTGTACCAGGCTAGGAATGAGGCTCGTGTTGCTTACCTCCGAAAACAGTTGGAGAGTGAGCACATGAATGAAGGTGATTTGATGGACAGTTTTCTTACAAAGATCAAAGACCTGAAGGAACAATTGATTTCTGCTGATGAGGTTATACCAGATAGCTCACTTGTGCAGACCGTTCTGAATGGCCTTCCTGATTCATATCAGAGTTTTGCCTCTACTCTTCGATTGATGATGAAAGGCAATCCGAATGCCTTGTCATTTGAGGAATTAGTCTCTGTTCTGTTGCAGGAAGATCAGTCCAGGCAGAACAGGTCCATTATGCGTGTTGCAGATCAAGCTTTCCTAGCTAGTCAGAAGGGCAAAGGAAAATGGAGCTCTTCTACTAGTAAGCAGAAATCTGCAAATGCTGCACAATCGAAGAACCAGGATAAAGATGAGAAGAAATCAGAAAAGCAGAAATTGTTCTGCAAGTACTGTAAAGGAAATGATCATATTATAAAGAACTGTCCAAAACTGGCTGCTAAAGAGGCAAAGAAGAAAGAGGCTGGAATGGTTGTTGCAGAGGCCTCTACACCAAAAACAGAGTCTGCAAATCTTGTGCAGGAAGAAGAATGGGCGTTTACTACTGTCTGCAGTTTTGACCCATCTTCTCATGATCAGTGCATGTCTGCAGTAGACTCAGATGTTTGGTACTTTGACAGTGGGGCGACCAAACATATTACCTCGCAGCGCAGTTTCTTCTCTTCACTCGAGCCTGCCCCTACAGGGAATACTGTCACATGCGCCAATAACTCCTCTTATCCTGTTATGGGAGTTGGTAAGATCATTCTGACTACTGCTGATGGTAGTTCTTTCACTTTGTCAGATGCTTTATTTGTGCCAGGGATCAAAAAGAACCTGTTATCAGTTTCTGCATTAGCCAAGATTGGCTTGGTTGTGAAATTCGTTGATGACAGGTGTACAGTCCATGATCTCTCAAATGGCGATGTGATTATTGCTTCTGGCATTTTATGTCGTGGGCTGTATAAGCTCATAGACTATGAAAGATCTGTGAATGATTCGGCATGTGCAGTTCATGATTCTCAGGCTATGTCAGATGCAAAGCTTTGGCATGCACGCTTTGGTCATCTGAATTTTGCTAGCTTGTTACGCCTGCAGAAATCTGAAATGGTGTCCTCTTTGCCCAAACTTGAGGCACCTGGAAAACATGTTTGTGAAGGCTGTATTTTGGGCAAAATGCAGCGTTCTTCCTTTCCAAAAGATGGTTCAGTTCGGGCTATGCAGAAATTGCAGCTTGTACATAGTGATGTCTGTGGTCCTATGCAGACACCCTCTTTTGGAAATTACCTTTACTTCGTGACTTTCATTGATGATTTTTCCAGGCATGCATGGGTATATCCACTCAAAGCAAAGTCCGAAGTGTTCATGTGCTTCAAACAGTTTTTGGTTTTGGCTGAAAATCTGTCAGCATGTAAAATGGGCACCCTCCGTTCTGATCGAGGGGGGGAATATATGTCTTCAGATTTTAATGCATTTCTGGCTGAACGTGGGATAAAACACCAGTGTACAGTGCCGTATACACCTCAACAGAATGGAGTTGCTGAACGAAAGAAGGTCACTCATGGAGATGGCGAGGTGCATGGTCAAAAGTCAGGCTTTACCACATAGTTTCTGGCTTGAGGCTGTCATGTGTGCAGCATATGTACTGAACAGGTGTCCCACCAAAGCGTTGCAGTCTATCACTCCATATGAGGCTTGGCATGACCGCAAGCCATCTGTTGCTCATCTGCGTGTTTTTGGTTGTTTGGCATATGCATTAGTGCCTGAACAACATCGCAGAAAATTGGATGATAAGGCAGTAAAATGTATTTTTGTTGGGTACAGTTCTGAAAGTAAAGGCTATCGTCTGTATCATCCACAGACTAAACGCATTCTGGTTAGCCGTGATGTTGTCTTTGTGGAAGATGCTATTCAGCCATTGCTTTCATGTACTAAGGAGACATCTGTTAGCTCCAAAGACATGTATGATACTTTGATGCCTCTTTTTACAGGTGGACAGGCTAGCGCTGGTCCCAATGAGGCAACTTCTCAGCCTTTGCAGGTTTCATATGATGATGCAGATCATTCCATTTCTGATGCAGATTTACATGATGCACTTGTTGATGAGAGAGCTGATATTGAACAGGCAAAAACTATGCCAAAATGGCTGGTGCAGACTTTGCGTGACAGCAAATTAGATGCACCTTTGTCATATCGTACTCGTTCAGGCTCTCATAGTACCTCCTTTGCATCAGATTGCTATGCTATGGCTGCATCTAGTCTCTGTGATGAGAATGAGCCTGTTTCTTTTGATGAAGCACAAAATTCAGAAAATTGGATGGCTGCTATGCAATCTGAATATGATGCTATAATGAAGAATGGTACATGGTCTTTGTGTGACTTGCCTCCTGGCAAGAAGGCCATTGGCACTAAGTGGGTATACAAGCTGAAGCGTAAACCTGATGGTACAGTTGACAGGTATAAGGCTAGTCTTGTTGCAAAGGGTTATGCGCAGGAAAGAGGCATTGATTTTGATGAGACCTTTGCACCTACATGCCGTATGACTACTGTTCGGAGCATTTGTGCACTTGCAGCCCATCATGGTTGGAATGTACATCAGTTGGACATTAAAACAGCATTTCTGAATGGTGACTTGCATGAAGAAGTGTATGTTTTTCAGCCCCGTGGCTTTGTGCAGAAAGGGCATGAAAACCAGGTGTGCAGGTTAAAGAAGGCGTTATATGGTTTAAAGCAAGCACCACGTGCTTGGTATGAGAAAATACATGCCTATCGGATTGCACATGGTTTTGAGAACAGTCCAACTGAAAGCACCTTATATGTTAAGCGTGCTAATGATGTGCTTCTGATCATTGTTGTCTATGTAGACGACATGCTGCTCACTGGTCCTCTTGAGAAGCATATTGCTGATTTCAAGGCTGATTTGCATGCCTCATTTGAGATGTCTGATTTGGGGCATTTGCATCACTATTTGGGCATTCAGTTTATGCAAGTTGATGGTGGAATGGCTTTGTGTCAAACGAAATATATTGACACATTATTGCAGCGTTTTGGCCTTGAAGACTGTAAGCCTATTGCCACTCCTATGGAGACAGGTTTACGATTGAGTCTTCATGATGCTGGAGATGCATTTGATGCTGTTCTCTATCAGCAGGCTGTTGGATGCTTGATTTACTTATGCATTACTCGGCCAGATATTCAGTTTGCTGTCTCACAGATGAGCAGGTTTATGCATTGCCCAGGAGTCACGCATTGGAAAGGGGTTAAGCGCATCTTTCGCTACTTGAGTGGTACTCGGCTACTCGGGTTGTTTTATCCCAAGGGGGGATCACTACCGCCAGATTTGCATGCTTTTTCTGACTCAGATTGGGCTGGTTGCTATGACACTCGTGTGTCCACCAGTGGTTTTTGCTTCATGCTTGGTAGCTCATGTATATCTTGGTTGAGCAAGAAGCAGCCTACTGTGGCCACTTCCAGTTGTGAGGCTGAGTATAGGGCAGCTTTCATAGCGACTGTTGAGTGTGTGTGGCTCAGACGCCTTATGGCTGATTTGGGTGTTGGCCAGTCTTCTGCCACCACCATCTTCACTGACAGTCAGAGCGCATTGGCAGTTGCGAGGAACCCTGTGTTCCATGCTCGCACTAAGCACATTGAGGTGCATTATCACTATGTCAGGGAGAGGTTCTCTGCTGGGGAGATCAGCTTGGCATATGTGCCCACGCAGGAGAACATTGCAGACCTTTTCACGAAGGCTCTGCCTAGGGAGAAGTTTGAAGCTTTCCGCAAAGCTTTGGGCTTACTTCCTTTTGTGGAGTGATTTCCACATAGCTCGGCACTTCCTTATACATGAGTGCCAGCTCCTTGTTCACCGCATCACTCCCAGGGGGGATTTGTTGATATATTTAGGTAGTGATGTGTGTGAACACTCTAGGACCGCCGGGGCACTTTTTTCCCTCTTTAGGAGGTTTTTTTCCCCCGGCTTGTATATATGCCTATTGCCCTAATGGGCTACTTATCTTTGTACATTCTCTAGTAATACATTCAGTCGTGTGTTGTGCTCCAAGCTTCTTCTTCTTCCTTGTGCTGTTCGCGTGCTTCCGCAGACGTCTAACTCCAACAGAAACATGATGAGACCTCCCAAGATCTTCAAAACACCAACCAAATATTTCCAAACTTCAAAAAACAAACTTTCCACCAAACTTTCCAAAAAACAGAAATAGGTCACTGTAGAAAAATGACCACCGGAAACTCTCTGAGCAGAATTTGACAACACTAATCATATATTCTGAAAGTTGACTCTGAGTAGCATGCTCTAGAAACAAAAAAGTCAAAAAAGGTGGAGTCTAGCTCCCAAACCAATCAGCTTGAAGTCAAGGTAAGAAGAAGCCTGCAACAACAAGGTATGACTAACTGTCTGAATTGAAAACTGATGTACAGCAGCATGAAAACTTCAAGATCTATGAGAAATTCTGATACGGATAGAAAGTATGAGAGCTAAGGAAACTCCTCCAAGTGAAATCACTCAAAAAGACCTCATAACAACTCAGATATGAAAGTTTGAAGAGAGGTATGTCACTGATGAGACACCGGATAGACACAAGAAATAAGATTTGCAAAAACGCCTACTTGCGTGGAGTTTTCTCATTGAAAATTTTACAAAACTAATCACTTATATAGTACAAGTTGTAAGCTTCGCAACGCAACAAGAATCACTCAATTTTGACACCTACACTAAGAGAACCACTCTTTTATTGAGAGGCTATCAATAGAAGCGCCTTCCTTGTCTAAAAATAGACACCTCTCCTTTCCTTCTACTTTTATCTACTTTTGCTCTAACTTTGGAGATGTGAACGCCTCCACATGTTATTTTTCATAACTAATAAGATCCACAAGCTTGCATATACCATTTTTAATAGTTAATAAAATCCACAAGACTACTTTAGAGCTTGTTTTTATGTAACATTGCCCCCCTCAAGCTCTAAATCCAAAGCTTTGACTCCAAGTAGTACTTTGATTCGCTTAAGCTTCTGAGCATCCACTGTTTTGTGAGTATGTCTGCTAATTGATCTTTAGTTCCAACATGTTGAATATCAATATCTTCATTCACCACCTTCTCTCGGATATAGTGATAGTGCACTTCAATGTGTTTTGTTCTTGCATGGTACACTGGATTAGACGCGAGCTGTAATGAACTTACATTATCTCCAAAGAGTAGTGGACGTGTTGTAGATAGATTCATATCTTCATAAAGCTTCAAATACCACATAATCTCACATGTTGCATTTGTAAGACTTCTATATTCAGCTTCTGTGCTTGAAAGTGCTACTGTAGGTTGTTTTTTAGAACTCCATGAAACCAAATTATTACCTGCAAATATCAAATATCCACTTGTACTCCTTCTAGCATCCTTATTTCCAGCCCAATCTGCATCACTGAATGCTTTCAAATCCAAACCTTCATGATATTTATAGCCTAGACCTTCATTTAATGTACCCTTCAAATATCTCAAGACCCGTTTTGCTGCTTGCATATGAACATCTGTGGGTTTGTTCATGAATTGCGACAATGTATTTACACTAAATGTAAAATCCGGCCTTGTTAAAGTTGCATATATAAGAGAACCAATCAAAGACCTGTAGATAAGTGGATCTTCTAAAGGTTCACCATCTTTAGCACTGTACTTTACATTGGGTTCCATCGGATTACTGATACTCTTGCAATGCTCCATGCCATATTTCTTTAACAAATCTGAAATATACTTTCTTTGTAGAAGATATACGCCATCCTCCTTCTTCAACTTCGATTCCAAGAATGTATGTCAGTTCTCCTAAATCTGAAATTTTAAATTCAGATCCAAGCTCTGCTTTGATCCTGGCTATCTCACCTTCATTGTTTCCTGTTATTATCAAGTCATCCACATAAATTGAGATATAAACAATCAATGATCCTTCAACCTTAACATACAAAGAAGTATCTGCATGGGAACACCTGTATCCCTGCTTTTCAAGAAACTTTACCAATCTAAAATTCCAAGCCCTTGGAGCTTGCTTAAGACCATACAATGCTTTCAAGAGTTTACATACATGAGTAGGCTTTTTGGAATCTTCATAACCTGCTGGTTGCTCCATGTACACATCTTCTTTTAAATCACCATTGAGAAATGCATTTTTTATATCTAATTGATAAAGATTCCATACCTTGCTTGCAGCAACACTTATTAATGTCCTTCTTATTGATATCTTGGCAACAGGAGAAAATGTCTCCTCATAATCGATGCCATAACTCTGTGCATAACCTTTACAAACAAGCCTTGCCTTATATCTACTTACTGAACCATCAGTGTTTCTCTTTATCCTGTACACCCATTTGTTCCCAATTACCTTCATGTTAGGTTGCCTTGGAACTAAACTCCATGTATTGTTCTCATACAAAGCTGTCATTTCTTCATCCATTGCTTTAACCCATTTCTTTACCTTTGATGCTTCTCTAAAAGTTGTTGGTTCCTGCTCCTCAAGAAGTTTTGCAATATAAGCTTCATGAGAAAATCTTTGCGGTTGCCTTCTTTCTCTTACTGGATACCTTGATTGGCTTCTTGTCCTACCATGCTTTTCTTGCCTTCAAGGTTGAGTTCTTCTTGATGTAGAACCTTCACTTTCTTCTTCCTGTGACTCAATTTCCTTTGAAATCAAATCGAGAATTTTCTTCAACTTTTGATTGGGGAGAGTTGCCTCTTCATGTGTAATTTGACTCTCTGGTGAACTTGGAGAACTTGGCTCTTCTTCGTGACTTCTTGTAGTTTCTTCTTCATCTACCTACACTTCATGTTTATACCAAGATTTATCTTCATGAAAAATAACATCTCTCGAAACAATTACCTCTCCCGTATCTGGGTTCACACATCTATATCCTGGTTGCCCTTCTGCCATACCAATGAAAACCATTTTTTGTGACCTTGGATCTAACTTTGACCTTAACTGTTGTGGAACATGAACAAAACATATGCTTCCAAAAATTCTACAATTAGCAATATCTGGTTTTGATCCATAAAACAATTCATAAGGTGTTTGTTGTACATGACTTTGAGTAGGTGGTAACCTATTCATCACATAAACTGCCATATTGCATGCTTTAGCCCAAAAAATAAGTGGTAAGTCCTTTTCATTTAACATGCACCTACCCATCTCCAAGATAGACCTGTTTCTTCTTTCGGCCACACCATTTTGTTGAGGTGTGTATCTGTTTGTAGTCTCCTTTTTAATTCCTTCTTCCTCCAAAAAAGCAAGAAATTGATTAGAAAAATATTCACATCCTCCATCTGATCTCAACCTTCTTATGCTTCGACCTGTTTGCTTTTCAACCAATGATTTAAACTTTTTGAATATGTCAAACACTTCAGATTTGTATTTCATAAAATAAATGAATATAAACTTTGAGAAGTCCTCAATAAATGTGACAAAGTACTTGCTACCTGCCATGGACTCTTCTTGAGATGGACCCCATACATCAGTATGAATCAAGTCCAAAATACCTTTGCTTTGCAATCTTGCTTTTGAAAAAGGACTTCGTACCTGTTTTCCAAAATGACATGCCTCGCAAACAAAATCCAAATCTTGCTTAGGTAATTGTGGTAAACCTTCAACCAATGATTTCTTTGCAATATCTTTTAACCTGCCAACACTGATGTGTCCTAATCTTTTATGCCATAAATCCAATTGACTTACTTGAGTCCCATTAACCATTGTATAACCTGCATAATCTGGAACTTCAACTTCATAAGTATATAATCTGTTTATCTTTTGTCCTTTTATAACAAAATTTCCATCCTTCTTCTGATAAGCCTGCCACTGATTATTGTCAAAATCGACCTTTACTCCATTGTCCTCCATTTGTCCAACTGAAATCAAATTTCTTGTAATGGTAGGAACAAACAAAACATCTCTAAGAGTGACATGTTCATTAAGTGGACAATCACCAATGTAAACTACTTCATGCTCAGTACTATCTCCTGTAGCAATTGTGACTCTTGAATCAGGTTTGTGTAAGTTCACAAACATATTCATGTTGTGACTCATGTGGTTTGAGCAACCACTATCTACATACCAAGTTTTGTTGTTTACCTTCCTCTTATGTGTCTCTGTATGCATAGCCATAAGAACGTTTTCCTTCTGTGTTTGAGCCTCCTCTTGTACTATGTTGTTGTTGTGATGCATGTGATCTTGGCCTCTTCCTCGTTGTCGTCCTCTAAAACCACCTCTTCTATTCGGATTGGAGAAGCAATCCCTGGCATAATGACCAACTTTACCACAATAATGGCAAGTAAAGTTACCTTGCTGGTTTGGTTGAGTCTGTTGACTTTGTTGTGTTGTTCTTCCTCCTTTACTCGCATTAAAGCTTCCTCTTCCTCTTGCATTGTTGTTGAATCTTCCTCATCCTCTCCAATTTCCTCTACCTCTTGATCTATTTGATGAAGTATAAAGAGCTTGTCCTTGACTAGCTCTTTGTGAATGATAAGAGTTCCCACCTTCTATGTTGATTTCTTCAGTCATCATGAGTGTTTGTAAAGTTTCAAAGGATGATAGATTCTCTGGAGTCATGATAGACGTAATGAAAGACTTCTATCTTTCATCTTCTCTCAAGCCATTTAACATGCTATTAAACTTTATATCCTCACTAGGAGATGCATCAATAGAGGCTAATGCTTCAATAAGAGATTTTACCTCAAGGACATAATCATTAACTGATTGTTGTGGCTTCTTTTTTACTCTTGTCAGCTCACCTATAAGTTGTGTTTGCCTCGCTCTGTTGGTAGTTGCAAATAATCTTTCTAGAGACTCCCAAGCCTCTCTACTAGTATGCAAACCTCTTATATGCCCAAGCATAGTATTGGAAACTATTTGTGATATAATAAACAGAACTCTTCTGTCTCTTTCGATCCATTCTTGCTCTCTTGCTCGATCCGCTTGTGTAGGAGCTTCTGGTAATACCGGCTTCACTTCTGTACCTGTTATCAATCCCCAAAGACCTTTAGACATGAGATAAGACTCCATTCTAAATTGCCACATGGGATAATTTCTCCCATCAGATAACTTCTCAATCGATGCAGTCAAATCTGCCATGTTGAATTGTTGTAAACAAAGAAGATAATTCAATAAGTTGTATGAAAGATTTGATAAAATAAAAAATGAAAGCTCTGATACCACAATGTTGTGTTTACAAACTTGTAAAAATCAAAGTACACAATGAAACATGATGAAACCTCCCAAGATCTTCAAAACACCAACCAAATATTTCCAAACTTCAAAAAACAAACTTTCCACCAAACTTTCCAAAAAACAGAAATAGGTCACTGTAGCAAAATGACCACCAGAAACTCTCTTAGCAGAATTTGACAAAACTAATCATATATTCTAAAAGTAGACTCTGAGTAGCATGCTCTAAAAACAAAAAACGTCAAAAAAGCTGGAGTATAGCTCTCAAACTAATCAGCTTGAAGTCAAGGTAAGAAGAAGCCTGCAATAGCAAGGTATGACTAACTATCTGAATTGAACAATGATGTACAGCAGCAAGAAAACTTCAAAATCTATGAGAAATTGAGATATGGATAGAAAGTATGAGAGCTAAGGAAACTCCTCCAAGTGAAATCACTCAAAAAGACCTTATAACGACTGAGATATGAAAGTTTGAAGAGAGGTATGTCACTGATGAGACACCGGATAGACACAATAAATAAGATCTGCAAAAATGCCTACTTGCACGGAGTTTTCTCATTGAAAATTGTACAAAAACTGATCACTTATATAGTACAAGTTGTAAGCTTTGCAACACAACAAGAATCACTCAATTTGGACACCTACACTAAGAGAACCACTCTTTTTATTGAGAGGCTATCAACAAAAGCGCCTTCCTTGTCTAAAAATAGATACCTCTCCTTTCCTTCTACTTTTATCTACTTTTATCTACTTTTGTTCTAACTTTGGAGATGTGAACGCCTCCACATGTTATTTTTCATAACTAATAAGATCCACAAGATTCCATATACCATTTTTAATAATTAATAAAATCCACAAGACTACTTTAGAGCTTGTTTTTATGTAACAATAAAGACCAAGTACCATTTTCATTATTGCATCATATTCGGATTGCATAGCAGCCATCCAATTTTTTGAGTTTTGTGCTTCATCAAATAAAACAGGCTCATTCTCATCACAGAGACTAGATGTAGCCATAGCATAGCAATCTGATGCAAAAGAGGCACCATGAGAGCCTTATCGAGTACGATATGACAGAGGTGCATCTAATTTGCTATCACGCAAGGTCTACAGCAGCCATTTTGGCATAGTTCTTGCCTGCTCAATATCAATTCTCTCATCAATAAGTGCATCATGTACATCTGTATCTGCATCAGTAAGTGCATCATGTACACCTTCAATGGATATAGCCATGCATGCCTTGGAAAATCATCGATGAAAGTCATGAAGTAAAGATAATTCCCAAAAGAAGGTGTCTGCATAGGACCACAGACATCACTATGTACAAGCTGCAATTTCTAAGTAGCCCGAACTGAACCATCTTTTGGAAATGACGAACGCTGCATTTTGCCCAAAATACAGCCTTCAGAAACATGTTTTCCAGGTGCCTCAAGTTTGGGTGAAGAGGATGCCATTTCAGATTTCTACAGGCATAGCAAACTAGAAAAATTCAGCTGACCAAAGCGTGCATGCCGAAGCTTTGCATCTGACATAGCCTGAGAATCGTTTACTACACATGCCAAATCATTTACAGATTTTTCATAGTCTATGAGCTTATACAGCCCACGACGCCAGAAGCAATAATCACATCGCCATTTGACAGATCATGAACTCTACACCTGTCATCAACAAATTTCACAACCAAGCCAATCTTGGCTAATGTAGAAATTGATAACAGGTTCTTCTTGATCCCTGGCACAAATAAAGCATCTGACAAAATGAAAGAACTACCATCAGCAGTAGTCAAAATGATCTTACCAACTCCCATAACAGGATAAGAAGAGTTGTTGGCGCATGTAACAGTATTCCCTGTAGGGGCAAGCTCGAGTGAAGAGAAGAAACTGCACTACGAGGTTATATGTTTGGTCGCCCCACTGTCAAAATACTGGCAAACATCTGAGTCTACTGCAGACATGCACTGCTCATGAGAAGATGGGTCAAAACTGCAGACAGTAGTAAACACCCATTCTTCTTCCTGCACAAGATTAGTAGACTCTGTTTTCGATGTAGAGGCCTCTACAACAACCATTCCATCCTCTTTCTTCTTTGCCTCTTTAGCAGCCAGTTTTGGACAGTTCTTTATGATATGATCATTCCCTTTACAGTATTTACAAAACAATTTCTGCTTTTTTTATTTCTTCTAATCTTTATCTTCCTTCTTCGAATGTGCAGAATTAGAAGATTTCTGCTTACTAGTTGAAGAGCTCCATTTTCCTTTGCCCTTCTGACTAGCCAGGAAAGCTTGATCTGCAACTTGCATAATGGACCTGTTCTGCCTTGACTGATCTTCTTGCAACAGAATAGAGACTAACTCCTCAAATGATAAGGCATTTGGATTACCTTTCATCATCAACCGAAGAGTAGAAGCAAAACTCTGATATGAATCAGGAAGACCATTCAGAATGGTCTACACAAGTGAGCTATCTGGTATAACCTCATCTTGAAGGTGAATGGATTAATCTTGGTCAAGATGGTAAATGGACCAAATCTTTGAATGATCTAACTTTGCACAAGGCCTTGAAGTTTGCAAGTTGTTTCTGAGTAACCATACTTTATCCCCAATTTGATACGATGGATTCTGGACATGATGTTGATCTACATAGTACTTATATTGTTGTTGAGCTTTATGGATCTCTTCCTTGAGTTCTTTGTGAATATCCATCAGGTACTGGGCCTTGTCTCTGGCAGCTGGGCTCTTGACATGATTTGAGAGTTGTATATCCATCCTTGGACATTGTCCATAGTTTGCAAAGAAGGGAGTTTGCTTAGTAGATGCATGAACACTATTGTTATAGGCAAACTCTGCAAAGGGTAACAACTCAAACCAATCATTTTGGTGATAGTTGCTAGTGCAATGGAGATATTGCTCTAGGACTTGATTCACGTGTTCTTTTTGTCCATCAATCTATGGATGATTTGCTGTGGATAGTTTAACTTGAACACCGAGGAGCTTGCGAAGACTGTTCCAAAAGCTGGATATGAACTGTGGACCTCGATCACTGACAATATCATGAGGCAATCCATGAAGCCTAAAGATGTATCCGAGAAAAAGTCTAGCACTGACTGCACCTGTGATTTCCTTTGTAGTTGGAATGAAGTGTGCCATCTTTGTGAATCTATCCACAATAACAAGAATTTCATCATACTTATCTGACTTTGGTAGGTCTGTGATGAAATCCATAGACAATGAAGCCCATGGCCTTTCTGGAATAGGTAAAGGTTGCAAGAGGCCATGAGGCTTATGTCGCGGTACCTTAGATATATTGCAAGTGTCACAGGTTCGGATATATTCTTTGACTTCCTTCCACATTTGAGGCCACCAAAAATTCCTCGATACGAGTTCTATTGTGTTATTTACTCCAAAATGTCCTGCTGCAAGGTTGTCATGATGTTGTTGAAGTACTTGGATCCTGGGCTTTCCTGGAGGGACATACAATAGGTTCTTATAGAATAGTAACCCATCCTTTTCCTAGAATTCATTTACTTCTAGGATTTTTCCTTCTTAAGTTTTCTGCTTAACATTACAAAATAATTCATCTTGTGGTAGATTCTCACGAATCAAATGATTCAAGGCTGAATCTTCAGGATGGGTTGAAGAGATAGCTGTTAACTGGAGATGCTTAGGCTTGAGTAATACACTCTCTTGTTGATCGAAGGCCTCTTCACCCTTCTTTGGTGCAAGGTAAGATCTTCTAGACAAGGCATCTGATGCACATTGTTGACGTCCTGGATGGTAGGTGATGACAAAGTCGAACCTGGATAGAAAGTTACTCCATCGAGATTGCCTTCTATTGAGAATGCGGGTGGTCATAAAATACTCTAGGTTCTTGTGTGATCTGTAAACACAATAACTTTAGGGGCTGCTCCTTCTAGATGGTGACGCCAGGTATCAAACGCATCCACTATGGCAAGAAGTTCTTTATCATGAATTTCATAATTAATTTTTTGACGGGAAAATTTCCTTGAATGATATGCAACTGGATGTAGGTGCCCATCATCTCCATATTGTGAAAGAATGGCCCCTAGGGCAAAGTCTGATTCATCTGTCTCTAGGAGGAAGGGCTTACTGGAATCAGGATGAACTAGAATTGGAGCAGTAATGAATGCTGATCTCAAGGTCTGGAAGGCTTTTTCTACTTCTTTGGTCCATGAGAATTTAGAGTTCCTTGTAAGCTTGGTAAGAGGTGTCACTATCTTGGAGTAATCTTCTTGAAGTTAGACGTCTGCGGAAGCACGTGAATAGCACAAGGAAGAAGAAGAAGCTTGGAGCACAACACACAATACTGAATGTATTACTGGAGAATGTACAAAGATTAGTAGCCCATTAGGGCAATAGGCATATATACAAGCCGGGGGAAAAAAACCTCCTAAAGAGGGAAAAAAGTGCCCCGACGGTCCTAGTGTGTTCACACACATCACTACCTAAATATATCAACAAATCCCCCTAGGAGTGATGCGGTGAACAAGGAGCTGGCACTCATGTATAAGGAAGTGCCAAGCTATGTGGAAATCACTCCACAAAAGGAAGTAAGCCCAAAGCTTTGCAGAAAGCTTCAAACTTCTCCCTAGGCAGAGCCTTCGCGAAAAGGTCTGCAATGTTCTCCTACATGGGCACATAAGCCAAGTTGATCTCCCCAGCAGAGAACCTCTCCCTGACATAGTGATAATGCACCTCAATGTGCTTAGTGTGAGAATGGAACACAGGGTTCCTCGCAACTACCACTGTGCTCTGACTGTGAGTGAAAATGGTGGTGGCAGAAGTCTGACCAATCCCAAATCAGCCATAAGGTGTCTGAGCCACACACACTCAACAGTCATTATGAAAGCTGCCCTATACTCAGCCTCACAACTGGAAGTGGCCACAATAGGCTGCTTCTTGCTCAACCAAGATATCCATGAGCTACCAAGCATGAAGCAAAAGCCACTAGTGGACACACGAGTGTCATAGCAACCAGCCCAATCAGAGTCAGAAAAAGCATGCAAATCTAGCGGTAGCGATCCCCCCTTGGGATAAAACAACCCAAGTAGTCGAGTACCACTCAAGTAGCAAAAGATGCACTTAACTGCCTGCCAATGCTTGACTCCTAGGCAATGCATAGAGACAACAAACTGAATATCTGGCCGAGTAATGCATAAGTAAATCAAGCATCCAACAGCCTGCTGATAGAGAACAGCATCAAATGCATCTCCAGCATCATGAAGACTCAATCGTAAACCTGTCTCCATAGGAGTGGCAATAGGCTTACAGTCTTCATGGCCAAAATGCTACAATAATGTGTCAATATATTTCATTCAACACAAATCCATTCCACCATCAACTTGCATAAACTAAATCCTGAAATAGTGATGCAAATGCCCTAAATCAGACATCTCAAATGAGGCATGCAAATCAGCCTTAAAATCAGCACTCTGCTTCTCAATAGGACCAGTAAGCAGCATGTTGTCAACATAGACAACAATGATCAGAAGCACATCATTAGTACGCTTAACATATAAGGTGCTTTCAGTTGGACTGTTCTCAAAACCATGTGCAATCAGATAGGCATGTATCTTCTCATACCAAGCACGTGGTGCTTGCTTTAAACCATATAATGCCTTCTTTAACCTGCACACCTGCTTTTCATGCCCTTTCTGCACAAAGCCACAGGGCTAAAAAACATACACTTCTTCATGCAAGTCACCATTCAGAAATGCTCTTTTAATGTCCAACTGATGTGCATTCCAACCATGATCAGCTGCAAGTGCACAAATGCTCCGAACATTAGTCATACGGCATGTAGGTGCAAAGGTATCATCAAAATCAATGCCTCTTTCCTCTGCATAACCCTTTGCAACAAGCCTAGCCATATACCTGTCAACTGTACCATCTGGTTTACGCCTCAGCTTGTATACCCACTTAGTGCCAATGGCCTTCTTGCCAGGAGGCAAGTCACATAAAGAACAAGTACCATTCTTCATTATAGCATCATATTTAGATTGCATAGCAGCCATCCAATTTTTTGAATTTTCGAAACAAGCTCATTCTCATCACAGAGACTAGATGCAGCCATAGCATAGCAATCTGATGCAAAAGAGGCACTATGAGAGCGTGAACGAGTACGATATGACAGAGGTGCATCTAATTTGCTATCACGCAAAGTCTACACCAGCCATTTTGGCATAGTTTTTGCCTGCTCAATATCAGCTCTCTCATCAACTAGTGCATCATGTAAACCTGCATCAGAAATGGAATGATCTACATCATCACATGAAATCTGCAAAGGGTGAGAAGTTGCCTCATTGGGACCAGCACTAGACTGTCCACCTGTAAAAAGAGGCAGCAAAGTATCATACATGTCTTTGGAGCTAACAAACGTCTCTTTAGTACATGAAAGCAATGGCTGAATAGCATCTTCCACAAAAACAACATCACGGCTAACCAGAATGCGTTTAGTCTATGGATGATACGGACAATAGCCTTTACTTTCAGAACTTTACCCAACAAAAATACATTTTATTACTTTATCATCCAATTTTTTGCGATGTTGTTCAGGCACTAATGCATATGCCAAACAACCAAAAACACGTAGATGAGCAACAGATGGCTTGCGATCATGCCAAGCCTCATATGGAGTGATAGATTGCAATGCTTTAGTGGGACACACGTTCAGTACATATGCTGCACACATAACAGCCTCAAGCGAACAACTATGTGGTAAAGCCTGACCCTTGACCATACACCTCGCCATCTCCATGAGTGACTTGTTCTCTCGTTCAGCAACTCCATTCTTTGAGGTGTATACGGCACTGTACACGGGTGTTTTATCCCACGTTCAACCAGAAATGCATTAAAATCAGACGACATATATTCCCCCCCTCGATCAGAATGGAGGGTGCCCATTTTACATGCTGATAGATTTTCAGCCAAAACCAAAAACTGTTTGAAGCACATGAACACTTCAGACTTTTCCTTCAATGGATATACCCATGCATTCCTGGAAAAATCATCGATGAAAGTCACAAAGTAAAGATAATTCCCAAAAGAAGGTGTTTGCATAGGACCACATACATCACTATGTACAAGCTGCAATTTCTGAGTAGCCCAAACTAAACCATCTTTTGGAAAGGACGAACATTGCATTGTGCCCAAAATATAGCCTTCACAAACATGTTTTCCAGGTGCCTCAAGTTTGGGCAAAGAGGACACCATTTCAGATTTCTAGAGGTGTAGCAAACTAGCAAAATTCAGATGACCAAAGCGTGCATGCCAAAGCTTTGCATCTGACATAGTCTGAGAATCATTTACTGCACATGCCAAATCATTTACAGATCTTTCATAGTCTATGAGCATATACAGCCCACGACATAGAATGCCAGAAGCAATAATAACATCACCATTTGACAGATCATGAAATGTACACCTGTCATCAACAAATTTCACAACCAGTCCAATCTTGGCTAATGAAGAAACTGATAACAGGTTCTTCTTGATCCTTGGCACAAATAAAGCATCTCACAAAGTGAAAGAACTACCATCAGTAGTAGTCAAAATGACCTTACCAACTCCCATAACAGGATAAGAGGAGTTGTTGGCGCATGTAACAGTATCCCCTGTAGGGACAGGCTCGAGTGAAGAGAAGAAACTGCGCTGCAAGGTAATATGTTTGGTTGCCCCACTGTCAAAATACCAAACATCTGAGTCTACTGCAGACATGCACTGCTCATGAGAAGATGGGTCGAAACTACTGACAGTAGTAAACGCCCATTCTTCTTCCTGCACAAGATTAGAAAACTCTGTTTTTGGAGTAGAGGCCTCTGCAACAACCATTCCAGCCTCTTTCTTCTTTGCCTCTTTAGCAGCCAATTTTGGACAGTTCTTTATGATATGATCATTCCCTTTACAGTACTTACAAAACAATTTCTGCTTTTCTGATTTCTTCTCATCTTTATCTCCTTCTTCAAATATGCAGAATTAGCAGATTTCTGCTTACTATTTGAAGAGCTCCATTTTCCTTTGCCCTTCTGACTAGCCAGGAAAGCTTGATCTGCAACTTGCATAATGGACATGTTCTGCCTGGACTGATCTTCCTGCAACAGAACAGAGACTAACTCCTCAAATGATAAGGCATTTGGATTACCTTTCATCATCAACCGAAGAGTAGAAGCAAAACTCTGATATGGATCAGGAAGACCATTCAGAATGGTCTGCACAAGTGAGCTATCTGGTATAACCTCGTCAACAGAAATCAATTGTTCCTTCAAGTCTTTGATCTTCGTTAGGAAATTGTCCATAGAGTCACCTTCATTCATGTGCTCACTCTCCAACTGTTTTCGGAGGTAAGCAACACAAGCCTCAATCCTAGCTTGGTAGAATGTGGTAAGTGTATCCCAAGCATCCTTAGTTGTTTTGCAAGAGCGAATGTGAGGAATAATGGCATGTTTGACAGAAAAGGCTATCAATGCATGTGCCTGGGCATCTCTGCCATCCCAATGAATATGCTCTACAGTAGGTGCAGTAGAAACTGCAGCACGAACAAGAATATGCAGAATATCACCATCTTCGATACCTTCTGCATCAGTTTCTATACCTGCAGTTGTAACTATTGCAGGTGTGATAGGACGTTTTTTGACATCCTGCACAATGTTCCATAGTCCTTTTACAACCAACACATGTCACATCATATAAGCCCATAACGAATAGTTAGTACCATCCAACTTATCCTCAACAGCAACATACGGAATACATCACTGCTTGCAGCCATGGCCGATGAATAAAATACCTTGATGCAAAAAATTGATTGTATCTCAAAAAGTTGAACAGAACTACCCAGACGAGTTCTGCTAAACCTGTAGCAGACTTCGAGATGCTTATACTGGCGAATCAAAACAGGTATATACTTTTGGCACAAAAAGATGAAATATCTTTCACAAGCGCTGCGATAGTGCATTCGAAGACTACAACCGGAGGAGTGTCGATGGCACCCTAGATGAAGCGATGACTTGCTCTGATAACAATTGTTGGAGTTAGACGTCTACGGAAGCACACAAACAGCACAAGGAAGAAGAAGACGCTTGGAGCACAACACACAATACTGAATGTATTACTAGAGAATGTACAAAGATTAGTAGTCCATTAGGGCAATAGGCGTATATACAAGCTGGGGGAAAAAACCTCCTAAAGAGGGAAAAATGTACCCCGGCAGTCCTAGTGTGTTCACACACATCACTACCTAAATATATCAACAAATCTCTGACGAATATCCTGTAGAAATTAGCAAGCCCCAAAAAACATTGTATATCTCAAACACATGAAGGTGGTTGCCAATCAAGGATTGTTTCAATCTTCTTCGGGTCCATAAAAATTCCTTTATCTGATACAATGTCCCCTAAAAATTCCACTTCTGTTTTATGGAAAGAGCACTTCTCCAATTTCGCATATGATCCTTTTTCTCTTAGTTTCTCTAGGACTATCTTTACATGACAGTCATGATCCTCTAGATTTATGGAGAATATCAAGATATCTTCAAGGTATATTACAACAAAATCATCTAAATATTCTCAAAAGATATCATTCATCATATGTTGGAAGACAGCTGGAGCATTTGTAAGACCGAATGGCATAACTACATATTCAAAATGGCCATACCTTGTTTGAAATATTGTCTTCCATTCATCTCCTTCTCTGATCCTGACAAGGTTGTAAGCTCCTCGAAGATCAATCTTTGTGAAGAATTTTGCTTTTCCAAGGCGTTCCAAGAGCTCTGATATGAGTCGTAGAGGGTATCTGTTCTTTATAGTGACTTTTTTCAATCCCCGATAGTCTACACACATCCAAAGAGTCCCATCCTTCTTCTTTACAAATAAAATAGGAGCTCCTACTGGAGACTTCGAGTGTTTGATAAACCCCTTTTCTAGATTCTCATCAATGTTCTTGCATAGTTCTATAAGTTCCTTTGGAGATAGTCTGTAGATTGGTCTAGAGGGTGGTTGTGCTCCCTCTTGAAGATCTATGGGACAATCATAAGGTCCATGTTCTGGGAGGATATCTACATTCTTCTTTTCAAAAACATCTTCAAAGCCTTTGTACTGATTGGGTAGATGCACTGGATCATCTTTCTTGGATTCTGGAGCTGGTATGGCATAGATCATATATGTAGGTTCCTTCCTTACTGCACGTATGAAGGCTTTGGCTCCGACATATGTTGGGTTCTTTTGGATATCTCGATGGGTGATTTTATTCTTTTCCCAATTAATGTCTGGATTATACTTCTTTAACCATGGCATTCCAATGATAACTAGATGTATTGGGCTCGATATTACATTGAAACATATGTGGGATTCATGGTCACCAAGGTGTACTCTTAATGGTGTGGTTTCCATTGTTATATTCCCAGATGCTAGAGGTCGTCCATCTACTACCTCGGCTACTACTGGTCTATTCTTTCGAAGTATAGGAATTCCATGTTTCTTAACCAATTTTCATCGATGAAACATGAGGAGGCTCCTGAATCTACTAGAGCTATAAGGGAAAGGGTCTTCTTGGACATGATTCACTTGACAGGTGCAAGACATGTTTCTATGGGTGTAGCTGGGATTATGAGACCCATTCTTATATCATGGTCTGGCTGCACGGTCTCTTTTACAACTGGGCTTCCTTGTTTCCCTACTCTACAAGGGTGACTACGACTCTAGAGTTCGTTCTCTTGTTCGGACAATTAATTGCAATATGTCCAAGGTTTCCACAATAGAGACATAACCTATTAACTCTCCTTCTCCATTTCTCTTCTGGTGTTAGAGGTTGAAACCTAGTTACATCTATTTGCATAGGTTCAGGCATAGACTCATCTTTAGGAGTGGGTTGGAAGGGTTTCCCCTAGCGAGGTCTTCCTTCTACTTGTTTTTCTTGTTTTCTTTCAAAAAGTCGGTTATCACATTGAATAGTTTGCATGATATATTCATTCAATGTTTTAACCTCTGGCATCGTGAGCAAAAGGTCCTTCACATCATCTCTTAAACCCCATCTAAATTGTCTTATGAAATAATCTTCATGCCAAGTGAGGTCACATATCAACTACCTAAATTCAGATGCATAGGTAGAGGCAGGGCAATTACCTTGACGTAACTTCCGAAGTTTTGTTTCTGCTACTCGACTTGTGTCTGCATCTCCAAATGTGGCGGTGAGTTCTCGAAGAAACCCCTCATAGTCCTGAAGTACTACCATGTTCTTCTCCAAGATTGGGGCAAACCATGATAATGCTTGGCCATAGATCAAGGTTCCAGTAAACCCCACCTTGGATGCCTCATCAGGGTATCTATTAGGTTGCATACGGATGTACAACTTAACTTGCTAGAGAAATCCACAAAACTTTGTGCGGTCCCCATCGAACTTTTCTGGCATGCAAATCTTGGGTTTCTTCATAAATGATGTACTAGACCGTTGATTCACTTGAATACTCCCTTGATTTGCTTGAAGACTCCTGATTCATTCTTGTAGTTCTTGGAGGAGTGCACCTACATGCACTGGATGTTCCATCTCGACTTGTGTCTGTCAATGACTTAGGTCTTCGACTTGTTGTTGGAGACTCTGAAGTGATGCTACAATATGTTCATAAGCATTCTCCATGATGACTGGTGTTGGATAGAAGCTAGTCTTGCCAAAATGTCAGGGGAGTAGTAGATTATGCTCTCTGACTTCACTAGACAAGATTTTGGAAATACACTTATGATTACAAGAACACCCACGTAGGGAAAATAATACAAGAAGACATATACAAGACATCCCACAACCCGAGACCAATAGGTATGGAAAACTGGACTAGAGATGATACAGGAGATCCCACAACAGGGATTGTAAGTATGAGACAAGATGTCTGGATTACAAGAACTTCCTTCTGGGAGATGAACTGAATACAAGAAAGAAATTGACAAGATCTCGTACTACGAGATTACAAGAGGACAAGACAGGATGTCCAAGAACTAGACTAGACAAGACTGGAACAAGGAACAAGACAAGACTGGAACAAGGAACAAGACAAGAACTGGAACTGGAACTTGGAGAGTACTTACTTGGTGATCATGACTCCTTGAGCTCCCAAGACTGGTATTGGCAAGACTGATTATGAATGTGGCCAACCCCTCCTTATATAGTTTTTCCAAGGGCAGTTACGAATTGATGATGTCATCGATGATGTCATCAATTTGAAGGATGGTCTCTGGATGTCAGAATCAAGCAAGAAGACAGTCGATCTTAGGGTTTTGGCATGTTTTAGACGCAATGGAAGCATTATTTTCCCCAAATTCTGAACCAATCATGAGATATAGGATTCACATGGAATCTGAGATTCACGATGGTTTCCTTTGTCCATGACAAATACATTAATAAATTAGATTGCCAGTCACATTTTCCATCACTGAATGAAAATAAGCATGTTCCATGTTAAAAAAAACATGCATGGAAATGTTCATGGAGGAATTACATTAATGTGTTTCTGTATGATATGCAAAAATTAAGTGTCATAATGAGGTGTTAATTGTGTTTTATGTATCCATTGATATTCTTCAATAGAGCAATTTGAAGTATTTCGATGCAGATGCACCACTGTGCGATCTCCTACTTGAGAGCTCCACGATACTTCACACAGATGTTGTAGAATACACAGAAAACGCAGTACACAGAGGAGCACGAAGATAGACTTCTTAGGTCTTACAAATGCGGTCGAACTTACAGTCCGTGACTGACTAGGCCACTATATTTTTTTTTAAGAACATATACAAGGAAGTGTTTGGTGGCCATTTGGCCTTTCACATGGACACTAATGGTAACAATCTCCCACTAAAGGCCAAAGTCTATTGAATTCTCACTAGATCATTTTTACTCCTGATTTAAATAAGTTGCTAGGACACATGCTAACCTTTGAGCAGGATGTCAAAGGTGAAAGTGATAAGAGTGTAGGTCAAGCAATGTATTCAAAGGATAACAAGAAGAATAGCAAAGGGAAGCAACAAGCAAATGAAGATGAAGGTACAACTAGCCAAGCTAACTTCCTAAGAGGAAGAGGTAGAAGCAATAAAGATGGAGTCAAAGCTTACTGGATTTGTGGTAAGACAAATCACTTAGCTCATGATTGTTGGCATAATAATCAGAACAATGGTGGATATAATCAGAACTTTAATTCAATAGGAAGATGTGGCAGAAATCAAAGAGGTAATGTTAGAGGTAGAGGTAGTAGAGGTTACTTTGGAAGAAAAGCAGGTAGAGGATTCCAAAGCCAATCCTACAACAATACTTACTACAATTATGCTTCAGATCAAAAGGAAGATTCAACCTTGATTATGAATGCAACTTGTGAAAGGCAAAGTGAAGACCAAAGAGTCTTCTACATTGACTCAGGGTGTAGCAATCACCTGAGTGGCAACATAGCCTTGATGACTGATTTGGAGAATACGGTAACTAATCATGTAGTTCAAACAGGTGACAATACAAAGCATAATGTGAAGTCAATTGGATCAGTGAAGGCCAAGGATGGAAGTACTCTTTTGAGTAAGGTTTTGTATGTTCCTACAATTCCTAAGAATCTGATAAGTGTAGGACAAATTGTTGAAAAAGCTTATGAAGTAAGGTTCACTAATGAAGGAGTTTCTGTGGAAGACCCTAGCAATGTGTATAAAAAAAAATTTCAGGGAAGAAAGAAGGAAGACTATTAAGATTGAGGATTCAAGGTAATGTTGGTCATGCCTTATTTACTTATGGAGGACATAAGATCTCTGAGTTAGATCTTTGGCACAAACGGCTTGGACATTCCAATGAAAGAGGTATTAAAGATATGGTTAACAATGGTTCAGTGCTTGGATTGCCTAATGTTGCAGGTCAACATATGACATACAGATGTGAGGCATGTCAATTAGGTAAGGCTTATAAGAAATCTTATTCCAAGCATGGTTTTATGTATCCAGAAAAGCTTGAATTGATACACATAGATATGTGGGGACCATCAAAGGATTTCAGTATCAATGGTTCAAGGTATTATGTGATTTATGTTGATGATGCTACCAGGTGGATCACAATATATGTGATCAAAGATAAATCAGAGGTATTCAATACATTCAAGCATTATCATGTGTATGCAGAAAGAATCACAGGTCAAAAGTTGAAGAGTATAAGGTCAGATGGAGGGGGAGAGTATTTCTCTAATGAGTTCAGTGATTACTTATGGAATGTAGGTATAAAAAGGGAAGTTACTTGCAGGTAATCTCCTCAACAAAATGGTGTAACGGAGAGGAGGAATAGAACTCTTGTGGAGTTTGCAAGATCCATGATGAAGGAGAAAAATTGTCCAAATCATGTGTGGGTTGAGGCTGTAAATACAACCACATATTTGGTCAATAGATTACCATGTAAAGCTTTGAAGGGTATGACACCATATGAGGCATGGTGGGGTAAGAGACCTACCCTAGATCATTGCAAAGTATTTGGATGTTTGGCATATGCATATGTGCCATCTCAATTGAGGCACAAATTGGAACCTAAAGCAGAGAAGTATGTGTTCATTGGCTATGATGACAAGCAGATGGGTTATAGGTTGTGGAGTCCATCCACAAAAAAATTTCTTGTATCAAAGGATGTTACATTTGATGAGCAAGGTACTTGGTATGGAGGTATAATCAATATATATGCAGGTGATGAAGAATTTGTGAATCAGAAGAAAGGTAAATCAAAGGTTCAAATATTTGATGAAGAAGAGAACAATGAAGTACAGGTTGAAGTTGAAGAAGTGCCAAGGTTTGATCCAGAATGTGATGAGCCAGAAACCTCAAGAAGTGGAGAACTTATAAGGTCATCTAGACACAAATGGCAACCTACAACGTATGGCTATGACACTTCTTTTTTGGCAACTAAAGATTATGCGTATATGGTAAGAGCATATGAAGACCCTTCTACATATGAAGAGGCAAAAGTAAAGGAAAATTGGGATAAAGCCATGCAAGAAGAGTGTGATGCATTGATGGAGAATAAGACATGGGATTTGGTTCCTAAACCAAATAGTCAAAAGATCATTGGATGCAAATGGGTCTACAAGACCAAGGTATGCAGATGGAAGTGTGTCTAGGTATAAAGCAAGACTTTTTGTGAAAGGGTTTGCTCAGACATATGGAATAGATTATGATGAGACCTATAGTCTTGTGGCAAAGATGACAACCATCAGGACACTCATAGCCAATTGCTACATGTAAAGGTTGGAAATTATGTCAAATAGATGTGAAGAATGCTTTTCTAAATGGTTATATTTCATATGATGTTTTCATGGAGCAACCACAAGGATTCAGAGATGAAAGGTGTCCAAATCATGTATGTAAGCTCAAGAGAGCTTTGTATGGTTTGAAGCAAGCCCCAAGGGCATGGAATTATAGACTTGTGAAGTTCTTGAAGGAACTTGGTTTTCAAGTATCTAAAGCAAATAGTAGCTTGCTTGTCAAAGCAAGTGATGATGGATTCATTTACATGTGCATATATGTTGATGATATAATTCTTATAGGTACATATGAGAAAGGCATTCAAAGTCTAAAGAAGCAACTGGAGAAAGAGTTCAAGATCAGTGACTTGGGAGATTTGTCATATTTCTTGGGCATGGAGATCTCATACACTCAACATGGAGTGTATGTAACTCAAGAAAGGTATTTGAAGAATTTGTTGATCAAGTTTAAAATGGAAGATTGCAGGGTGGCACCTACTCCAATGGAGATGAATCACAAATTGAGCAGATATGGAGAAGAAAAATTCAAGGACATGAAGCTATATCAAATTTTGGTTGGTAGTCTCATCTATGCTACATTAACTAGGCCTGACTTGTCATATGTAGTAGGAGTGTTGTCTCAATTCATGCATTATCCTAAGAAAGAACATTGGGTTGTAGGACAAAGGGTGTTGAGGTACATTAAGGGTACACTCAAAGAAGGTTTGTATTATGGTTTTACATCAGATACAAACATCAAGATATATAGTGACACAGATTGGGCAGGTAATCTTGATGATAGGAGATCAACATATGGATACTTGTGTTATGTGGGAGATAAGTTAATCTCTTGGTGTTCTAAGAAGCAGCACACAGTTGCTTTATCATCTACAGAGGCAGAGTATAAAGGTATGGTTGAAGCTACAAAGGAAGTCATTTGGCAAAGACTCTAATGAAGAGTTTTGACATCATTCAGAGTACACCCACTATTCATGGAGATAACATGAGTTCATTATATCTAGCTGCTAATCCTATTTTTCATGCCAGGACTAAACATATTGAGATTGAGTATCACTTTCTAAGAGAGAAGGTGATGGATAAAGAGATTGAAGTCATACATACTTCAACAAAAGATCAGATAGCTAATATACTAACCAAAAGCTTGGATGGACCAAAGCTACAGAGATTCAAAGACATGGCAGATATAAAGAAGCTAGAGAAAACCTCAATTGATGATTGAGGGGGAGCTGTTAGTGCAAGACAATCACCAATTGAAGTTTTGATGAAGGATTGAAGTCAAGGATTGAAGTCAAGGATTGAAGAAAAGATCAATTTATGAAGCACAAAGAAAGTACATGTTCAAAAAATGAAGATGTGTATACATATGTACATTAATTTAGAGATAGCTCACATATACCTTTTGTATGGTGTCACTCTAGCACAATGGTGAGTACCAACGTGAGGAGCTTCACCTCATAAATGTCAATCCGTGGAGACGTGAGGACGGGTATGAAGACCAAGAGCAAGTGAAGTGCACAAGTGCATGAGTGAAAGCATACAAACATGCACACACATTCACACACATGCGCACAAGGTAAGAGCAAAGAGTGGAACAATGGAAGGACTTTGATTACAAAATGAACTCTCTTACAAAGCTGAAACCTACAACAAGCTAACCCCAAAAATGAGCTCTCCAGCCCTTTTTATAGTTTTTTGAGTGGTTTTGGCCCTGTCCAGACCTAGTGTCCGGCCTAGTTAAAAATTAGGTTCTCGGGCTTATTTGGGGGCTCGAACGGAATCTAAAAATGATACACCTAATACTCCTCAAGTTCAAGGACTACTTGGCTTGAACAAAATGGAGCTGTAAAAATAGAAAATGGTCTTTATAATGATGTTTAGTGATAAAAATCACTATTTTTATAGGGATTTCTTCTGAAAATTTGACAGGTGCTTCTTGGAGCTCCCTACTTGCTCCTTCTTCTTGTGTCTCCACTTCCTTGATGCGCTTTTATGTCAGTGCTTGCCCTTGGGCTTCAACACTCCCCCCCCTCTTGAGTCTGTCATCCCTGACAGACCCTTGTTGTAGTGGTTGTTCCATGTAGTACGTTGAGAGGTAGTGTCCTTTATGTTCAACAGGAGCGATCCATCTTCCCAATGTAGCCTGATCGTTTGTCTGCTAGCTCTTGCAGTTTGTAGTCCCTTTGTATATACGTCTTCCTTGTATTCCATCTTGATGGTGCATTTGTGAGCTTTCCAAAACTGCTAGGTGCTCAAAGGAGGTGGTCAATGTTGATTATGAGCAACTCTCGATGGTGGATGGCTTCCTTGCTCTTGTAGTGGTCACCCTGATGTCCTCTGATTCTTCGAAAGATGGCTTTCATAGTTTTCATGCCAAGTACTTGTAACCCATAATGGATGATGGGTCAGTGCATTAGTGCATGGGTTGGACTAGATATGTGCCTGGTGCATGGCCTTGTAATATAGCCCTATGCATGCATACTTGGAAAATGCATGGGAAGAAGTATGGTGCAAGAAATTGGGTCTTGAGCGAAGTGCTCAAGGGTATGCCGACAAAGAGGTTTCCTAATCTATCATGGTTATAGTGTTGTTGAAGCATGCATCTCTTACCATGTTGAAAGGCATGTCGATCTTTATCTCTCCTTGTTGTATTCCATCATTGTGTTTGACCACTCGCTTGTCGTTTCGTCGATGGATGGCTTTGCTGCTGGATGAGCTTCTTCAAGTGCATGGTCATGTCTCCTTTATCTTTCTTGCTTCTTTCCTTTGTCTCTCGTTTTTTTTTTTTTTTTTTTTGTGGAACAATGGCATAAAACAAGAATAAAGGTGTTAGTATCAATAAAATATTTTACATGTGTCCAATGTGTCGCATGTGCCTGGCATTCGCAATTGTGTCTATGCACGGCCATGTAAGGTGGCCCTATATTAATGCATACTTTGGAAATGACCTGAATGGTGCAAAAGACAAGGTTATGCCATAGGCACATGGTTGTTGCACGTCGAGGCTTTCAATGTGGTTGGTGGATGTTGATGCAGTCTTTGTTGGATGTAGCTAGTGGATCCTGAAATGATGTAATCCTTCTTATAGGGATCCATTTCAGGATCGTATTTGGCCCTATGGACGTAGGCTCTGTCCTCTTTATCTTTGGGTGGTTTCTGAATTTTGGTATCCAGCGTGGTTGGCTCTTTGGCTCTATGGAAGCTAGTGGTACTTTTGCCTTCCAAACCCATATTTTTTATGGTTGACTTCTCATTGTTGTCGAAGAGGTGGGTTGATTGGCTTTGGTTCTTTGTGCTTTGTGCTGACCCTTGCTTCTCCTTGGCGTCTTTGTGGAAGCTTTGCTTGTGAGGGAGATTTGTGGTGTTTGTGAATGTAAGATTGTCTTGGGTACCCATATTTGTAATCGCCCTTTTTGACCTGCAACTAACTTCTTTGGCACCCAAATTTGTACGTTATTATGGCCGGCTGCCTTCGATTGCTTTGGTACCCAAATTTGTCGAAGACCGTAGGATTGAGCTGGTCCTCGTTTCTTGATGCTTCTTTCAGCATGGTTGGCTTGCCTCACTGGGAAGGGTTGTGGCAAGGCTGGTGGTTGTTCTTCTTTTCGTACCCAAATCTGCTTCATGCCTCGAGCTACTTTGTTCTTGATTTCTCTTTGTCTATTAGGTATCACGGTTGTCATGTACTGCTTCACTTGCATTTTTGGTTGATTGGTTGTTACTGCATTAGTCCTCAGGCAAGAGGAATCGGCTTGCCTTTGAGTCTGTTCTTTCGTGATCGAGTCCTTTTGCTTCGCAGGGTTGTTGACACACACAACATTTTCGTTGCAAGGATTAGTTTCGGAAGAACTAAGAGAATGTGTAACCTCTGGATTTGTGAGCATGAAATTGTCTAATTCTAATGTAATACATTGTTCATGTGCCCAAACTTGAAGAAGTTGACTTCTTAGGTTCAAGTTGACTGCATGGTCGTAAATCCAATCTTGACCCAAGACAAGTGGCTCTATAAGGTCCTCATTGTGACATACTAGCATTTTGACTTTCATGGGCATATTTTGAAGGTAGATGGGAAGTTCCACCTCGCCCAAACAAGGGGTTTCCACACCTCCCAAACCTATGAGATAGGCTTCTATAGGCTTTATGTTCACTTGCAAGTCTTGGCAGTAGGATAGTCTAACGGCGCTAGTTGCTGCACCTGATTCAATCAATGCTCTCACAGTCTTTGCATTCTTCCCTTGTCCTACTGCTATGGTCACAAATGGACGTCGATCCATTATTTGAGAAGCAATTACACATGATGTTTGACACATGGACATGTCGTATCCTGGGGCCTCAGGGTTAACATCTAGGCCTAGGCGTCTTAACTTATTTCTCCTAATGCGTTCTCGAGCCTCTGCATGTGCTTCTTCTCTAACCCTTAGCTCTTCTTCTTTCCGCTTCTTAGCAATGTTGAGTCTCTTTAGCATATCCTCTGTAAGAGGTTATTGATATAGCTTGACTCGACAACCACTGATATAGTTGGGCAAGATATCACCTTCTAGTGTGGCCAATTGAACTCCACCGCTAGTGGAAATTCTATTAATGATCATGGGTCCATATCCTCTTTTTTCCAATTTACGAGCATGTTGCTTTAGTGTATAAACCAACACTAGGTATCCCTCTTTCAAGCCTTTATCCTTGATATGTGCATCAAAGTATGCCTTTTGCCTTTTCTTTGCAGCATAGATGCCCGCAACCGCACGTAACATTGTCTCACCTAAGCATTCTAGATCAAAGATCCTAGAGAATAATTCATGTCCATTCCACTCATGCTCTTGTGCTACTTTTAAAGTTGGGATTAGGAAGTCCAATGGTAGCATAGCATTCTATCCGAAGACCATCTGAAATGGGGTGGCATTGAGTACCGTTTTATAGGCAACTCGGTAGGCCCAAACAACATGATGAAGTTGTTTGTCCCAATCAGAGTGTTTGTTATTTACGAGTTTTGTCAATATGTTACATAGGATCTTATTCGTGCTCTCAGCTCGTCCGTTAGCTTGTGGATGATAGGGGGCAGACTTCTTATGTATCACCAAGAATTCTTGGAGAAGATTTTCAATGACTTCATTCAAGAAGTGTGTACCTCTATCACTAACTAACTCTATTGGTAACCCATATCTCGTGAACACATTCTCAAATAAAAACTTCGTTGTAGTTTGAGCATCGTTCTTTGTTGTGGCTTTGACTTCGACCCACTTTGTGAGGTAATCAGTGGCTACAATAATGTATTCGGCATGGGAATTTCTAGCTGGGGGGTTAATAGGACCTACAAAGTCTATGCCCCACTTCGAGAATGCACGTCCTCCCATCATTGGCCTCAAAGGCATCTCATCTTTTCTAATTGGGTACTGGGCACGTTGGCATGTGTCACATTTCTTCACATAGGTATGTGCATCCATATGAAGAGTAGGCCACCAAAGTCCTGAGAATAGAATGGTCTTGATTACTCTGTCAGGCCCAAAGTGTCCACCTGCAACACTGCTATGTGCAATTTCCAAGACTTTCAAGTAGTCTAATTCATGAACGCACAATCTTAAGTAACCATCTTTGCCTCTTTGGTATAGGTTATCTCCTACGAGGGCATAGTCTTTAACCTCTTGCTCCATGCTTCGTTTCCTTGCTAGACTAGCCTCCTTGGGTAATGTTCCCGATCTCATGAATTCTACGAATGGATCACTCCAATCTGGTATTAATGACACGTGATAAAGAGTCGCATGCTCCACAGGTGATTTCTTTTGGCACACTTGGAAATTCTTGATCCACTCATGAATTTCTTTGTCCATACTAGGCCAATACACTCCTAAGCGTTTCAAATTCTGCAATGTTCGTTGTTTAGAATAGTGACTTCCTAGCAACCCTTCATGGGCTTGTTGCAACCAACTACTGTGTTCATCGTCCTCGACACAACAAGCTAGAACACCTTCCATGTCTTGTTTATACATGCTTCCTGCCAATATTTGATAGCTTTGTGACCGCACAATTTCATCCTTGTTCGTCTTCAGCTTCTTATTTGCGGGTCCAAAGGTTAGGACTGGTACCAACTTATTTGCCCATTTAGGAACAACTTCTAGATTGAACAGATAAGCATCAGGCAATTCATCAGTCACTCCTTGCGGTGGCTCTCCTGAAGTTATGTAAGAAAGGTGATCCACTCTGAGGTGGGTCTTACCTTGCCTAACAACCACTTCAAAGTCATATTCCATTAGTAAGAGGAACCATCTTACTAAGCGTCCTGTGTTGCAAGGTTTATTGACCAAGTATAATAAAGCTTGATGATCAGTGAAAAATTTGAACTTGTTGGCCAATAGATAGTGTCTAAACTTCTTTACTGCATATACCATGCCTAAGCCTTCTCTTTCGGTTGTGGTGTAGTTTCGTTCAGCAGCGTTCAATTGTCTGCTAGCATATGCTATAGGCAAATCTAAATTCCCTTCACCAATTGGTTGTGACAACACACATCCTATTGCATAATTGGATGCATCCACGTGTACATGGAATGGATTTGTCCAATCAGGAGTGGTCACTATCGGAGCTGTGCACAAGCGTTTCTTCAGCTCATTGAAGGACTTTCACGGTCATCGTTCCACTCAAAATTAGTCAACAAGGCATAAAGAGGTTTAGCTATGATTGCATACATGTGAATGAACCTACGGTAATATCCACAATGGCCCATGAAGGCTTGTACCTCTTTAACATTCCTTGGCCTCGGCAACTCCGCTATGGCTTTTACCTTGTCCTCATCCGTTGATATTCCGTTCTTAGAGACAATGTGACCTAAGATTTTACCTTGACGTACCATGAACACACACTTCTCTGGGTTCAGACACACTCGATATTCTCTACACTTGTTGAAGATCTGTCTGAGCTCAAGGATGTGGTATCTTCGCTCTTAGGAATGCGCACATAAATCATCCACATATACTTCTAGGTTCTTTCGCAAGAACTCTTTGAAGACATGACACATGAGCCGTTGAAAGGTTGCAGGTGCATTGGTGAGCCCAAATGGCATCACGCGAAATGCAAAGATCCCCCACTCTGTGGCAAAAGCTGTTTTATGTTGATCTTCTGGGGCAATGGCTACTTGATTGTAACCTGAAAACCCATCAAGGAAGCTATAAACTTCCTTGCCTGCAACACGCTCCAATAAATGTTCAGTGATTGGAAGCGGATAACTATCTATTATCGTGGCGGCATTAACTTTTTTAAGGTTAATACACACACGTAACTTTCCATTCTTCTTGGGCACCACTACAATGGGGGACACCCATTCAATATGCTCAATCTCATAAATGAATCCAGATTCAATCAATCTATCAATTTCGTCTTTTATTTTGGCGGCATAAGTGTCATTATATGTGTAGGGCTTATGTTTGGTGGGCTTGGCATCTGCTATCATGGGGATCGTATGAGAACAAATTTTTGGATCTACTCCCTTCAAGTCTCTATAGTGCCATGCAAACACGTCCCTGTATTCCCTTAATAATGCTACCAACTCCACTTCCTCTCTTTACTTAGATCATCTCCTATGTATGTACATTTCTCTTCGTTCTCTTCGATGGTGACGATGATTTTTTTGGTCTTTTCTTTGTTATCATATGCTTCTCCTATGGTGGCCTCTCTCTTAGGCATTCGTACCAAAATTTTTCGGTCTTCCACTTCATATTTCTTGAAATTTTCTGGTACTTCAAATAATTGCTCCTCCTCTCCTTGTTTCACTTCTTTTCTTTTCTTTTTCTTTTGACTACCTTCACTCCCATCCTTTGAATTTACTGTTTTGATGCTTGTGAGAGGTTCTTCTTCTTTTTGTGTAAATACTCCTACGCCTTCTAGATAGTGCTCCTCTGAAATAAAGCAACTATCCATCACAATGGACTCTAGATCATCATCGTTCTCTTCTTCTTCTATGAATTCATTAGAGTCACGTTCTTCTAGCAAAGGCTGACACATGAACACTGAAATATCATAACCCTCCTCATCGCAATGAGGTGTCCATTGTTCTTCATTGACAGCAATGTCCATGGTGGCTAAGATTTCTGCCCAACCATGAGGCTCAAATTCCTCATCTGGAAATATCAATGGCGTATAGGCTGGGTCTCGAACTGGTCTATCTCCTTGAGAAGTTCCTTTTTCTCTTGCCTTTAAGCATTTCTCCTCTTCCTTTGCGACCTTGCACATCCACAAATGAGTATCTTCATGCATCCATGATGTATCAGATGAACTTTTAGAATGCACAGAGATTGAATCTTCTTGCTCCTTGTGTATACGATTCCATTGTAGGGGTGGTACATCTCTGAAGGTGTAATCCTTCAAATTGACCTTGGTTGTGACCCCTAAATGCTGCAAGTACAAGGAGTTGGTTCCCCAATCCTGTACTATTTGCAGTTGTCGTAGGAAGGGCCTTCCTAGGATCATCTCGTAGACATTTATTTTTTCAAAGTCACATATAGCAAATGTGTGTTCAAACTCTACACCACAGGTGGTTAGAGTTATCCCTTCAAGCAATCCTAGAGGTCTTTCAAAATGACCGTTGGCCATTTGAAGCGTCATTCTAGTTGGTCTTAATGTGGGCTTGCCCCATCGCTTCCACAAGGAGGTGGTTGCAATAGCAGCACCAGCACCTGAATCTATGATTGCTTTGGTTGTGTAACCTTGGTACGTGATCGGAAGATAAGTATTACCTTCTTCACCTTCACTCATGTCCCCTATTTTATCAAGAGGTATCTCTGGAACTTTCTCTTTAGAGCCTGCTTTTGGCATTTTGGAATCAAGTTCGGGAACCTGATCCTTCACATGATTCCATAGCTCGGGTTTTGCTTTAAGCAGCTCCTCTACCATGAGATGACACTGAACCTTAGTGTTCTTCACGACGTCAGTGTTTCTTGGAATCACTGAGTCTTCATTTCTGATCACTATTGTGGGAGCTCTAATCTAGACAGATTCAGATTCCCATGGGCCTGTGAACTGTGGCAACTCTTGTAAAGAATTAGACTCAAAATCTAACCGTTCAACTTCTTGTTGCTCTGTTTGGTCTCCATAAATAGATGGGATGTCTTGTAAAAATTGATCATGAAGATCATCAATCTCAAGAATAGGAGGAGGATTATCCTTCTCTTTGGCCCATTTCTCTTCTTGTATTTCCCGCAAGAACTTTTGAGAGTGTTGTTGGATTGACAGAGGCTCTCCATCATCTATGCAGTCAGGAACATAGACTTTCTTTGGTGATGAGTTTTCTCTTTCAATAGTTAGTTGAGCCTGTGGAGGTAAAGAAACTTGAGGTTTATTTACCAACTGCTCTAATCTTTCTAGTAAGCCCTGGAAGTGCAAACCCAGTGTAGTAGCATTCATCTGATTGAACGATTGATTGGCCTCGAACATAGCTTGAGCCAATTCCACCATTTTTATGCACATCTTTGTTCGTTCAATCTCTAAATCTGCTCTAAGGTAGCTCTTCTCTAGGTTTGCAGGTGTTGGCCCTTCTTGAAGTCGAGCCTGGTATGCCTTGAACATCATGTCCAAGTCTTCTGGGGTTGGATCTACAAGAACAGACCCCGCTTGTGGTGGTCCATTTACCGTGGTTGGTGGGTGGGGATGAGGTGGTGTGGATAGAGTTTTGACATGCGAGGGGTTTTGAGAGGCAATATCTTCTATTTTTGTTTTTGCATCTTTCAGGCTTTCTTCTAGTTCGGATAATTTTTTGGTCCACTTACGATTGGCCTTTTCTCTAGTATCCTTCCATGTTCTTGTTCTTCTCTTACTAGGCTCTCCTGATTCACTTGGCTCTGATTACTCAGCTAGTTTAGCTTTTTGTAAGGCTTGTGCCCTGGTAACTGCATGTAGAGGAGCCACATTATCACTACTAGAACTTGAATCCCTTGCTAGGCCTACTACATTAACGGGTGTAACCTTTGGTGCACTAGAGGGATGTCCGGGACAATCTCTCAGGAGCTGTTCTTTGCCACACTCTAGACAAACAACTTGTATTGTGAGGTTCTACCCTTGTATCGGAGCTAGTGTGTGGGGTGGTTGTTGTCGTGGTATAGGTTGAGGTTGGCCATATCCTTCATGTTCATATGGTCTAGTTGCTCCTCGTGGTTCTGGACATGGTTTATACCTAGGTACTTCTCTTCCTTGTTCTGTAGGAGGGTACCCGTATGGTCTATAGTGGGGTGGTACAAATGGTCGTGGCTGTCTATTCATTGGATAGTTTTCAATGTTGTAGTTGGGGTACTTCGGCTCACTATAAGAGTACATGTTAGGTGCTTGATTTGGTTGTCTATCGTACGGGTAAGGTTGTGATAACCCTAATGCTTCTCTAGTGCAGACATGAGATGGATGATCCCCACCACAAAGTGTGCAACTTCCTAACGTTGGCCCTCTCAAGGAAGAGTTTTGGTAGTTTCTTTGTCCTTGTACCCCTAATTTCTTGGCCACTAGCTCTGTCACTTCCTCCACATAGTTCGAACAAAAAAGTTTCATTGCTCCTTGTATTCTCTGACTTGGTAGGATCTTGTGTGGTTTTGAGATCCTCAGCTAAGTTGTCTTCCAAATCTATGCACTCTCGAAGACACTCACTTAGGGTTTGTAATCGTTTTACGTATACTAACATTCTCAATGTTCCATTGGTTAGACCTTCTAAAAATAGGGATATCATTCTTTGTTGAGAAGGTTTCTCTGTCATGGGGCATCGGGCTACGTATTGCTTAAATCTTCGTGCTGCATTTTTTACTGTCTCATTAGGAGCTTGTTTGAAACTATGTATTAAGGATGACGAATTGTGCTTGATCCCTCGCTTAGTGAATTCCCAAACAAGTTCTTGGAAGAATTGTTCAATATGTTCAAAGCAACTTGGATCCAAGGATTGAAACCAGGTCAAGGCTATTCATGTGAGGGTTAGCCCAAAGGATTCATATTGCATGAAAAAGTCATCCACTTGCTCCGCTCGCAATACCTGCTTGAATTCTGCAATGTGGTCATACGGCTCTCCTGTGCCATTGTAACGATTTTGCATACATTTGGCCAATCGGATTGGTCTTAGTCTTTTGCCTAGCTTTGGGGATGGAGTTATGATGGAAACACCTTGGGCCGGTTCTGTCCTAAAAGTAGGTCTATTCCTATTTCCCATTTGTTGGCTAGTGTGACTGTGGGGGTTAACTCCTGGCATGGTGAATTGCTCATGTGGTCTATCGAGTATACTATATTGGCTCATTTGTCCTAACCTCACATCTTCTGTTCTTTGTTGGATCTCAAATGGGTTTTGTGAGGTAGTTGCATGATCTCGAGCTAACTCTCCTCTTTCATTAATCTGATCTGGGTTTTCAGTTACTACATAGATCTGGCCCATCTTGTCCATGTAGATTCCGTCTTCGTACTTGACAGCTGGTCTTGGAACTATTTCTAATTCAGTAGTGTTTCTCATTCTTGCTACTGACTTGTATAGACCATCGAGGTAGATGAGTATTCCTTGCAGGTTAGTGGATACGTATTGAAGAGACATCCGATATTCGCCTTCCACTCTAGACATAAAACCTTCCCTAGGTACGGAACTATGCATGTCTTCAAAAACCAAGAGTCTCTCCCAATTAAGTGACATTTTTTACTGTCTATGAACTCAGCACGTAGTGTTAACCCCTGAGTTGTGGGTCCCTGACTTGGTTGTGCAGTTGACCTTAGTTTCAAGTGATTTGGTACTTTATCTATCTCTTCCTAAGTGTCTACTTGATCTTAGGTTCATAAGCCTTGTCTACCAGTCCACAATTGTCCTTTGAATTGCTCAAAATCTTGTGGAACCCCTTGCTTCCTAGTCCAACCTGAGGGTCAACTTAAAAATACCCTATCTAATAATCCTGGTATTAATTTTACCATAACCAGTCGATGTTTCTTTGTACTCCCCACGAGCTTTCCAAGAAACCCAAGATCACTCCGAACGGATTTCGTATGAGAAAGTTATGCCAGTTCAGGGTTCTGGGGGTTAAAACAGGGAAACAGGACCTCTGAGGAAATGCTTCAAAACAGCCGATACACGATACTTATCAAGTATCGCGATACTTGGAAGCAGATGATACACGATACTTGCCTTGCCACGATACACGATATCTGGGATGTCATGACACACGATACTTGGGAAATATCGTGATACTTGATGTCCACGATACTCGATACTCAGCAGATATCGCGGGGAACAAACTCTCGATACACGATATTTGACAGAAGACGATACTCGATACATGTAGGAACACGATACTCGATACTTGTAAAAACACGATACTCGATACTTGGTAAGTATCCCGATCGGGGATAACATGATACTTGATACTTGGTAAGTATCACGATCGGGGATAACACGATACTCGATACTTGGTAAGTATCGCGATCAGGGATTTCACGATACTCGATACTTGTGAAGTATCACGATCCTCAACCACAGGAAATCACGATACTTGTCAGGTATCGCGATACCTCAACCGCGGGAGAAACACGATACTTGGATTTTTTGGAGTCCAAATTCAAAACTTTTTGCAAATATGAGTACCTTGTGTCCTCCTTGTCACTCCTATGTGTCTGTAGGTGCCAAATCTTCCTTCAAACCCGCGATATTGCGCTCACGATACTTGGCGCAGGTTTCATCACTTCACGGAAATGGCCGCTCAGATTCTTGGTGTTTAGAGAATGTTTCAAGAGTTTTTCTTCAGCGATTCAGTTCTGCACCCCCCTCTAAGCTTCTTGTTCACAACCACAAGTAAAAAGCAAGGTGAATGTACTCTAAAAAATGGAAAAAACTGAGAAGATGAAGGTGGGTGGAGATGGTGATGATGATGAAGATGAAGAAGAAGGAAATCAGAAACTGAACTGAAAGTGCTGATTTATTACCTTCCAATGTCGCTACTCTACGTCTTACCATCACACGCTCGTCCTCCAAGCTCTCTCCCCGACAACGGCGCCAAATTTGGTGTCACTCTAGCACAATGGTGAGTACCAACGTGAGGAGCTTCACCTCATAAATGTCAATCCATGGAAATGTGAGGACCGGTATGAAGACCAAGAGCAAGTGAAGTGCACAAGTGCATGAGTGAAAGCATACAAACATGCACACACATTCACACACACGCGCACAAGGTAAGAGCAAAGAGTGGAACAATGGAAGGACTTTGATTACAAAATGAACTCTCTTACAAAGCTGAAACCTATAACAAGCTAACCCCAAAAATGAGCTCTCTAGCCCTTTTTATAATTTTTTGAGTGGTTTTGGCCATGTCCAGACCTAGTGTCCGGCCTAGTTAAAAATTAGGTTCTCGGGCTTATTTGGGGGCTCGAACGGAATCTAAAAATTATGAAAATTGGTAGTATGATACACCTAATACTCCTCAAGCTCAAGGACTACTTGGCTTGAACAAAATGGAGTTGTAAAAATAGAAAATGGTATTTACAATGATTTTTAGTGATAAAAATCACTATTTTTATAGGGATTTCTTCTGAAAATTTGACAGGTGCTTCTTGGAGCTCCCTACTTGCTCCTTCTTCTTGTGTCTCCACTTCATTGATGCGCTTTTATGTCAGTGCTTGCCCTTGGGCTTCAACATATGGTTATGAGCTTGTACATATTTGCCTATATATACAAGGAAAAATGTCAGGCCCAATATGAGAGAGTATGTGAATAGAAGAATTAGAAGTATTTTGAGTCATTTAGACACTTTAGAAGTGTAGGATTGTTGGAGTAAGACGTCTGTGAAAGCACACGAACAGCACCAAAAGAAGAAGCTTGGAGCACAACACACAATACTGAATGTATTATTAGAGAATGTACAAAGATAAGTAGCCCTTTAGGGCAATAGGTGTATATACAAGCCGGGGGAAAAAAACCTCCTAAAGAGGGAAAAAAGTGCCTCGGCAGTCTTAGAGTGTTCACACACATCACTACCTAAATATATCAACAAATCCCCCCTGGGAGTGATGCAGTGAACAAGGAGTTGGCAGTCATGTATAAGGAAGTGCCAAGCTATGTGGAAATCACTCCATGTTGCAGAGCTAAGAGGAGCAAAAGGCAGAGAAAAAGATGGGCCCCAAAATTTTTCCGATTTGGACACTTTATTTTGTATCATAACCATCTTGTAATATATTTTTCCTATGTAAATGCACTAGAGGAGTCCTCTAGATGCATACCCACAAAGATTTGTAGCTTAACCTTGTAAATTAGTAGGAAATTAACCTTTTAATGAATAAAGTTCTGGTCTCTTGTGTGAAAGGACCATTTTTAGGGCACATGTATATAAGTCAATTTGTGACTCTTTGTAAACACTTTTTAACCATTGTGAGAATCAAGAGCACAAAATTTCGAATTTGTGTCTTCTCCTCTCTGTATCATCTTCTTTGTGAGCTTGTATGCATGTGTGTTGCTTGGAAAGAGTGTTAGGAAGTGTTATCTATCCATGAAAGTGTTCATTTACTGTTGTTAAGGTGTGTGTGAAGTGTAGGAAGTGCTGAAGTGTAGGAAGGTCATTCCCGTGACTCAATATTTTGCTCATAACTTGAAGTATAAGTGTCAGAATTGAGTGAAAATACCACCATTGGATGCGTCTTTTTGAGAGCTTTAAAATGCATATGCTATTTGCTATATTTGGAGTTTGGAGCTGAGAGAAAAGCTCAATTTATTGTCGGTTGTTGCTCCAAGTATCGTGACACCATGACTGACAGTTGAAGCTTGTTTGGATTGGTCTTAGTCTTGTTTGCACTCTTTAGGAAGCATATTTGCATTGATCGTCATTTGAATGCATGTCTTCATACACTCGGCTAGGTTTTGAAACTCCTCGGATTGATAAATAAAGCGTGAATCCCCACTATATGCACTTGAAGGGGATAGAGGTATAGTCTCTTTCTCCACAAGTCCCTAGGTTAGATCTTAGGTACACACGTTTTTGGCGCCGTTACCGGGGGATGTCGAATCAAACCGAGGCATTCGTGTGATGGTTAGTAGCTCTAGATTGAAGCGAGTAGAGGAGATGTGAATTTCTCTTCTTTGGTAAGTCACACTCATCCGCACTTACTACTTCTTGCTCTTGGAGTGTGTGTAGTGAGTCAATTGTCTATGGAAGTGAGTGAGGTAGAGTAGGAGGAAGAGAGTAGTTAGGAAGTTCAAGTAGCCAGTAACCTTAGTCTTGTTAAACCTTTGTAGTTAGGAGAATTTCTCAAAAAGTATAAAAGCCAAAGAAAGTGTCTTTTTCAAGTTACTTGTTTGGAAAGCAAGTATCGTGAGAGCCATCTGTCGAGTATCGTGAGTTGAGATCGGGGCTTTTGAGCTGCACAGGGCGAGTAAGAGTGATTGGAGAGTTGAAAGAGAGTTCCCAAGGTAAGCACATTCATCATTCACTCATCATTGCCAAATAAATTAAACATTGCAGCAGGACGATCTGCGGCAAGTATCGTGAAAGATTAGACAGGGGTGAAGAGAGTTTACTTTGTGATACAAACTGAGGGAAGAGGGTAGATGCACTCTAAGAACATGTGTATGCACTCAAAATCCAAAAAACACTTGCAAAAAATTGGAAGTATCGTGTTCTCTTGCGGTTGAGGTATCGCGATACCTAGGTATCGTGAACTTCTGTGGTCGAGTATCGTGATACTTGAAGTGATCGAATATCGTGTATCGCCGAGAAACACTCGCGATATTAGGCAGATATCGTGTATCGTATATCGTGATTTTTTCAGTGATACCTGATGAATATCGTGTATCGTGACAATTAACTTCACGATACCTGGTAGAGATCGAGTATCGTTGGAAAACTCTCGCGACATTGAACACATATCGAGTATCGTGGAGACCTGAAAACGATACTTGATGAATATCAGATATCGGGGAAATTCCACATATCGTGTATCGTGAATTTATTTGTGATACCTACCCAATATCATGTATCGTGGACGAAGCTTTCGCGATACTTGGTGGATATCGAGTATTGTCGAAAATTTCTCGTGATACTGGTGAAGTATCGTGTATCATGGGATTAGAAAACGATATCTGTGGAGTATCGACTATCGTGGAGATTTTCCTTGTGGACTATCGAGTATCGTGTATCGAGTTTTTGAAGTATCGTGTATCATCAGGGCTAAGTATCATGTATCGTGACCTTTTGTAGTGAGTCAAGTATCGACTATCGTGGATTTCTGAGACGGTACTTCTCGAGTATCGAGTATCGTGGTAAGGCCCAGCCTATCAAATATCAAGTATCGTGGTTTTTGTTAGGGTCAAGTATCGTGTGTTGTGACTTCTTGGTCAGTCTTATTTCAACCACATATTCCCCTGAATTCAGACTCAAAGAACTTAGGATTTGGAGGTCAACCAAGTGAGACTGGAAGTTGTCAATTGAATGAACCTAAGATCTGGAAGAACCCTAGGAAGCCGAAGAAGTGTGATCTCCTCTGTAGGAAGTGTAGCTGAACCAAGTAGCCGTTCACAGTACTCTGAAACCTCTAGTGAGTCGGAGGAAGAAATCCTTATGGCGTCGGAGGACATGCAAAATACAATACCAATGATTGGCATGATGTCAATTATTGAGGGTGAATATCGGACATCTTTAGAATATGTGAACACCAATCAACATGAGATACCAATCTACCTAGATGGTCTAAACCAATCAGTGGCCATACTAAAGAAGGCTACAGATGCTTACATAGTACCTAGGCCAGCAGTTAAGTATGTAGGAGGGATTTATATGGACAAAAGGGATATTCAATATGTGGTTACCGAACACCCTGAAAGCATCAATGAACAAGGGGAAGAAGGCGATGCTCACAACCCTACTGAAGAGTGACATGAAGAGCAAGTGACCACCCCTAGAGGGAGATCTACTGTTGTTAGGGTTTGGAGAGGAGACCTAGTTCCCCAAGATGATTCCCTAATGGATGTGTATTTGATCAATGGAATGGGGCATCTCCTTAGAGCCCACTCCTCATTATGGGAAGCTACCATCAACCCAGTCACCATTTATGAATTGCAAGATCCTGACTTTCCTACTTTTATCACATATCTGGACAAAAATCAGAGGAGGTATTCGCCTCTAACGGAGTCAGAAAGAGGAGGATTGAAATATCAGACCATTCTCGTGTTTCCCCCGAGGGATCAAGCCACTACTTCACAAAATCCCCATGGAACCTTTCAAGATAATTCATATCAGCAGTCTGGATAGACCCAGCAAACACATATTCCGGTCAGACCACATGTGAAGTTCGCCATGCCGGCCAACAATCCTAACATAGTTCGCCATGAATTGCAAGATCCTGACTTTCCTACTATTATCACATATCTGGACAAAAATCAGAGGAGGTATTGGCCTCTAACAGATTCAGAAAGAGGAGGATTGAAATATCAGAACATTCCCGTGTTTCCCTCGAGGGATCAAGCCACTACTTCACAAAATCCCCATGGAACCTTTCAAGATAATTCATATCAGCAGTCTGGACAGACCCAGCAAACACATATTCCAGTCATACCACATGTGCGGTTCGCCATGCCGGCCAACAATCCTAACTATCGGCCTCCACCACCTGTTGACCCAAGGAATAGAATCCCTATCGCAGATAGACCACCTGTAGTAAGAGGACCTGGTATACCCATAGGAAGACCAGTTTTCCCAGTGATGCCTAGACCACTTGAAGTGGGGAGAAGATTACGACCCATTCAAGTCGCCAACTGCATGAGAAACCATTATGATGGCTCTAGCAAACCTTACAATCATATAGCTGAATTCAAGCAGGTTACCAGGGCCGAACAAGTGGAAGACTTCTTGATTCAATATGAATCCTTTGGTTTAACTTTGACAGACACTGCTTTAGCTTGGTTCCAGCCATTAGACCCTAATAATTTTCAAAACATGGAACAAGTCTATCAAGAGTTGATTGAAGAATTCACCAAATCCGGCAGTAAAAACAACTCTTCCTCATTAATCCATAGTTTTAAACAAGCTCCTACCGAATCAGTGAGATTGGCGGCAAGAAGATTCAAACAGTATGTGGATAGATGTCCAGTGGAAGAGAGACCCACTCAAAACAAAATGGTGTCATTGTTTTTGGAAGGATTAGTGAATGGATCATTAAGATCTCTGGTGTACGTGAAAAGAGTTCAAACTTTGCAAGAATGTATGAAAGAATGTATTGACCTAGAGGACAATCTAGCAGAAGACTTGAAAATACCTCAAGGTAGTGTGAAAAGTGAAGATTCCTCCAATAGTACAACAAACGCTAAGAATAATGTAGAGGAAATAGCCGACTTAGTAGCAAAGAAACTGAATGTTCAAGGGCAGAGGAACTATCCCAACAATCCTATGAGAGTACCCATGCTTAGATGATGTGTGCATTGTGGAAGTGATCACCCATCCCATTTGTGCACTAGGGGAGTAATCCCACCACCTGCCTATGCTTACAATAGACCACTCGTCCTGGGCCCTCTACAATATTGCAGCATAGAACAAAAATATACAAGTCACAGCACAGAGAATTGTCCTTACAATAGACAATCAAGACCAGTACAACCTCTCATGAGACCTTATGGATACCCTCATAGAGAACTAGGAGGGGAAGCCTTTAGATATCCCACATATCAGCAGTAGGCACTAGCACCCCGACCCTATGCTTATCAAGGTTACACCACAACCGGTGTTAGGACAACAACCAACCCATCCTCAAAATGTCGTCCCAGTGAAAATAGCTCAACCTGAAGAAAACCCTAAGAGAGCACTAGTTCCAGCCATGCCTTTGACTAGTAACGAACCATATGACTCATCTTATGACCATACTCAAGGAAATTACTCGGCTCATGAGTACTCTATAATTGAATATGGATATATGTACGAACCATACACACATGGCATGGAAGTACCAGATAGTTCTTACGGGTATGAGCAAGATTATGTGTCATTAATGTATACTGCTCCCAGAGCACCCATACCCTCCCGACCTATGAACAGACCACTTGTACCTAGAGGACCATGTTATAGATGTGGAGGTGATCATTATATCAGAGAATGCACATTACCGAACCCAACCCCACCACCGCGAGTCTGGGAAGGATATTGTAGCGACTGTGGTAAAGAACACCTTTTTAGGGATCCCAAGAACCCTAACAAAGTTAACTCGAATGTGCAAATAAATGTGATAGAGGTGATTGTAGCTCAGTGATGAGTAGCACCTCCTTTAATGTCAATCCGGGAAGACGTGAGGATGGTATGATGACCTCGAGCAAGTGAAGGCACAAGTGCGTGAGTGAGAAGCACACTAACATGCACACACATACACACACACGTGCACACACGGCAAGACAAAGAGAGAGAATCAATGGAGTTCTTAGATTACTTTCAAAGTGCTCATACAAGCTCAAAACTATTACAAGCTAACCCCAAAAATGAGCTCTCTAGCTCTATTTATAGTTTTTGACTAGGTTTTTCCAGACCTAGTGTTCGGCCTAGTTAAAAATTAGGTTCTAGGGCCTATTTGAAGGCTCAAACGGAGTCTAAAAAATATGAAAACTGGTTGGTAGCTACTTCTAATGCTCCTCAAGCTCAAGGACTCCTTGGCTTGCACAAAATGGAGCTACAAAAATATGAAATGGTATTTACAATGGTTTTTAGTGATGAAAATCACTATTTTTGTAGGGATTTCTTCTAACAATTTGTCATACACTTCCTCGAGCTCCCTACTTGCTCCTTCTCCTTGTGTGTCCACCTCTTGATATGCTTTAGCTTCATGAAAAAAATAATGGCCTACTTGCCCGATCTTCTTTGACTACTTTGCTTGCTTGTGCCTTCTCTCCGCTCTAACTCTCGTCTTTGACTACCATGTCTTGTGAGTCCTGGGGTGCCTTGACTGCTGCCAACACCCCCCCCACTCTTGCGTCTATTGTCCCTGACAGACCCTTGTCTAGATGAGCGTTGAACATAATACTGAACCACATCTGAAGCAAGGTGGTGTTCTTCTAGTCACAGCCCCCGTGCTAGGTCGGTTAACAATGCATCCCAATTTACTGGACCAGGGACGTCCGGATGTGGCACCCTTAACTGATCTGAATGAATGGTTCTCTCCACAACGAATAAGTGGAGGAGATGTGAGGGCTTGGGCATGAATATTTCTGAGTGATATTCCCAGAACCCTATTACGAACATCTCCTTGAAGGTCTGCTTGAAGCAAGCGGGGAGGTATTTTATTCTGGCGTGCCAGGCATATATTACCTCTATTGAGGGGGTGGTGCTCATGTCATATACCAGGTCTTGGTTACCTGTGATGAAGCCAACTCCTGAGAAATGGGGGTCCTTGATGTTCTTGAATGTCCTGAATGTGATTAGCATTAATTCAAAGATTTTCATGCACATTTTTGCCATCACATTAGGTGTGTTCCGTAGTCGAAGGCTCCAGTGACGGATTGTAGAAAGCATATAAGCTACAGTGGGAGGTCCTTGTGGAGGTGCTAGATAGACGTAATTTAGCCACTTTGCACAGCCTTTGATGTCCTTGACAGCAATAGTAAACTCGGGCATGTGCGTCTTCGGAGGACTGGAACATAACAGGGGTTGTATTTGATAAATAACGGCATGTTATTCCAGGTACGAACCATTTCCGGATAGGTCTCAAGAAGACGGATCCTCCAGCTGGGTTGATGAATGGATCCTTTTTTAGCACTCTCAGGGATGTCATCAGGCCCAAATTGTGTGGCAAATGTTGGAGCCTTGCCACATCGTTGTCGAATCTCCTCGTTGTAATCTGCCAAGAGTACACAATATGGCACATACTGATCGTCATTGGTGCCAATCCATCTGTGATGAGACATACTTCGGAAATATTCAGATTTTATGATTGTGTCTTCCAATTTGGCCATTGATTGGATTTGGACTGCCACTCGATCTTTGTGGGTTTTAGCTGTCTTTTCGAGTGTCTGAAGCCATTCAGGTACTTCCACTTCCACAGTATCCATTCCTTCCGAGGTTTGCTGACCTCCTGGCATCGGCATAGGAACGTATGGCTCCTCATACGATTCATCTACCTCAATGGGTACCAATTCGTTTGGCTCTGGTTCTATAACTGGAGAGGGCTGCCTTTCGTATTCCAGTAACTTCTTCTGCAATTCTGCCACCTGCTATGTTAATGCCTTTACCTCTTCTGAAGTAGAGGTTGACTGTATGACCTTCGGTTGTTCTTCCTGTTCCTTGATCTGGCGGCGCAGTGCGTCTCGTTCCCTTTCTAACTCATCATGGGCCTCTAATAGATCCGCATAGCTTTCCAAGATTGTCTTCATTGTATCTGAGGGGATTGCTTTAAACTGCTCTGGGTCGATCTCATGGGGGGAGCCTTCCATTGCGGCTTCTAGGTTTTCTTCATTTTGCTTTTGAAGACGCTTGTTTTCTTCCAGGGCGGTATCCATGTGTTTTCTGAGTAGAGTCAAATTACACCGGACTCTTAGATTATCCTGTTGGTAGACTTCCAGTAAGGCTTCGAGTTGTTTGACACCAGGCAATTGTGATGGTTGGGGTGTTTCCAGGAGGGTTTGATGAGCCTGCTCGAGTGTGGTGTAGCGTTGATTGAGTTCTGCCTTTTCATCTTCTATAGTTGTAAGCCGTCTCTGCAGTTGTTGGTGGTTCGTAGTCAGTTGACGATGACGGTCTTCGAGAGTCTGATACTCACTTTGAAGTTGATACACACATTGATGCAACGTCGAAAACATATTATTTACATTAAAGAATGCAGAAAATGGAGAAGATGCAGGGGGAATGGGAAAGGGAAAGGGAGTTGTGAATGAGGTTGAGACTAGTGGTGATGTGGGTGGAGGGGGTATGGGAGATTGAGGCTGCGTGGGGGGAGGGAGTGGTGCTGTGGTTGGTGATGTTTCCATTGCGTCAAACGTGTGTGTGAACGTGTAGATGGGGACAGTGGGTGGGGTGGATGTGATGTTCGTGAATAGTGTGGTGAAAGTGGGCATTGTAACTCCTCCGAATTGGATTCTTGGAGAGAGAGGAATTCCCATGACAATTGTGGTGATGGTGGAAGTGGGGGTGGTAGTGTCAAGTGGTGAAGTGAGTTGTGTAGTGAGAGGTGGGGAGGGTGGTGAGAGTGGTGCTTTCTGATGTTCTTCTGTTTGCATTGTATCCCCTGGTGTTGTCACTTCGATATGAATTTGTTTGCTGGATCGCATGGGATGGGTGGGAACTCGTTTCTCAAATCGGTTAATATAAGCCATAGCTGCATGAATGGCCTCATCTAAGCCCACCGCATCTGCGTGCAAGTTCATGGATTCGATAAACATGTCATCTATGCCTTCCTCGGCCAACATTTGGCTCATGAGCACCTTTCCTATTTCGAGTGACATTTTGTGTTGTTCCTGGAGTAGCTTCATGGTCTGATACAATTGTTTTATTTGTGCTGAATACGTTGGGGCACTTGCTAGTTCTGAAAGTTTGTCATATTCTTGATCCTGTTCTTCATTTGCTTCTTCGTCTTCTGCCTCTGCTTCATCTTCTTCCACTTCTACCACTTCTGGTCGGGTCGGGGCTTAAGTTGTCGTGGTAGGATGTGGTCTCTAGGTCTGTTCTGCTTCCGTCTCGAGATTAGATTCATAGATCAGCCGGGCAACTTCTTCATCAGTGAGATCATTGAGGGTGTAGCCCTCTGGAAATTCCAAGTCTGATGGAATCGGGGGGAATACCAAATTGGGCCCTTCTGCACTTGGCCTGGGTAGTCGAATCATAAATGGTTGAACCCGTCGCGTTTGGGGAGGGGTAACTTCTGGTGTGGTGGTGGCTCCCCTTGCTTGGGCACACGGTAATTGGACTGTCCCTCTCATTTTCTTTGAGGGAGGACCCGCTGTGGAGAGCCGTCTTTGGAATTCCTGGGCCCTGGACCAAACTAGTGCTCTCTGAATGGGTACGTCATACGCCAAGCACCTGTAAATTATTCTGATCAAGGCACAACACCCATGAAGTACGTTCTTTTGTTTCTTATTCCACCATTGATGGGCTAGGTGGAAATGGTTTGGTGGAGACTCTTGAGGGCTTGGTGAGAGTATCTGCTTGGAAATGAGGCTTTTTAGGGACCCATTTACAAGTGATTCTGCTAGTGCTCCTGGGTGAATATGTGTTCGGGTGTGATGTATAAGTATGGATATGAGCTGTTCGAGTGAGAGAACCAAGTTGTGCATGATGTGGTCTGTGTGTGTCTAATTGAGCTTGCAAGCAAGTCTTTGGCACCCAAATATATCTTGATTGTGGGTCAGCCTTCATTGACTTCTTGGGTACCCAGATAGACCTCACTTTCATAAAAGAATTGTCGGAAGACTTCGTATTAGTGTTGTGTCGTTTTTCACTAATAGGAAGTTGAGCCGGTTGTTGTGGCTTGACCGCAATGGGATGCTCGCCTTTCCGTACCCACATTTGTTTTGATGGTTGATACACCATGGTTCGTATTTTCTTTGGGCCTTGAGCATAAGTTGTCTGCTTCTTCTGCATTTGATTCACCTTTGGTTACTGCATCCCTGAGGCTTTTGGAAAAGAAGGGAGTTCCATCATATCCTTGACTTCTTCGTTGAGACACACATCCCTCTGCATCACATAGTTTTGGACAAGAATAGCATTGTCAACTTCATGTGTACCCCTGGAAGGACCAGGAGTTTGTGCCTTTCCTAGTTCCTTGTGTGCTTCATTTTCTAGCTCAATTGTAATGTGATTTTGATTGACCCATACCTGAAGAAGTCCACTTCTTAGGTTTAGGTTGACTGCATGATCATAGATCCAGTCTTGACCCAAGACCAGAGGCTCCGTAAGATCCTCATCTTGACACACTAGTACTTTAACTGTCAGTAAGACATCTTGAATGTAGAGGGGAAGTTCCACCTCGCCCATGCAAGGGGTTTCCACGCCTCCCAATCCTATGAGATATGCTTCCACAGGATTGACACCCAAGTTCAATGCTCGACAGTAGGAAAGTTTAACAGCACTAGTGGCTGCACCTGAGTCAATCAAGGCACGTACAGTCCTTGCACTCGTTCCTTGTCCTATTTCTAAGGTTACAAAAGGACGTCGGTCAACTATTCGATGAGAGCTAATACTGGAAACTTGACACATAGCCATATAATAGCCTTGATCTGCATATGCCTCTGGCCTATGTTGCTCTCTCCCTTGTCTTCTTAATTTCATTCTTCATATGCGCTCCATTTCTTCTGCGTGGGCTTCTTCTCGGATCCGCTTATCCTCTTCTTTGCGTTTCTTAGCAGTGTTAAGTCGATTCAGCATCTCTTCAGTTAGGGGTTCTTGGTATAACTTCACTCTACATCCACTTATGTAGCTAGGGAGAATATCTCCTTCCAAAGTGGCTAATTGCACTGCTCCACTCGTTGAGATCCTATTGATGATCATAGGTCCATAGCCTCGCTTCTCTAATTTTCTTGCATGTTGCTTCAGGTGTAGACTAAAACTAAGTCTCCTGCTTTCAGACCCTTATCCTTAACGTGGGCATCAAAGTAAGCCTTCTGCCTTTTCTTAGCTGCATATATTCTTGCTGCGGCTCTCAATCGCGTCTCACCTAATCGTTCAAGGTCAACAATTCTAGAGGAGAGCTCGTGCCCTGTCCACTCATGCTCTTGTGCTACTTTCAATGTAGGTATCAAGAAATCCAATGGTAGCACTGCATTTTGACCAAACACCATCTGAAAGGGTGTGGCTTGGAGTACCGTTTTATAGGCAACTCGGTATGCCCACACAGCATGGTGTAGCTGTTTGTCCCAATCAGAGTGTTTAGTATTCACTAATTTGGTCAGCACATTGCATAAAATCTTATTTGTGCTTTCGGCTTGCCCATTAGCTTGTGGATGATAGGGGGCAGACTTCTTGTGTACTATCAAGAATTCTTGGAGAAGATTTTCAATGACTTCATTCAAGAAGTGAGTGCCTCTATCACTAACTAGCTCTATAGGTAGCCCATATCTAGTGAACACATTCTCAAATAAGAACTTAGCAGTCGTCTGAGCATCGTTCTTTGTAGTAGCTTTTAACTCTACCCACTTGGTTAAATAGTCTGTGGCCACAATGATGTATTCAGCATGTGAACCTTTAGCTGGGGGATTAATAGGACCGACAAAGTCTATTCCCCACTTAGAGAATGCTCGTCCACCCATCATAGGTTTCAGAGGCATCTCATCTTTCCGTATAGGATACTGAGTTCACTGACAGACATCACATCTCTTCACATAGGTATGTGCGTCCATATGAAGGGTTGGCCACCAAAGTCCTGCAAATAATATTGCCTTGATCACCCGATCTGGGCCAAAGTGTCCTCTTGCTACACCTTGGTGAGCAGTTTCCAAGATCTTCAGATATTCACTCTCATGGACACATAATCTAAGGTAACCATCCTTACCACGCTTGTATAGATTATCACCAATAGTGAGTAGTCTAGGGCTTCTTGTTCTAAACTTCTTTGCCTGGCCAATGTCATATCTTGAGGGAATGTTTTCGTCCTCAAGAAAACTACTAGTGGTTCACTCCAATATGGCACTAGGGACACTTGATAAAGAGTGGCATGTTCCACTGGTGGTTTAGTGCAACAGATTGGGCATTCCTTGCATAACTTATGGACATCCGCTTCCATAGTCGGCCAATGCACTCCGAGTCTCCTTAATGTATGTAGGGTTCGTTGCCTTGAGTAATGTTGCTCTAATGCACCTACATGTGCTAATTGCAACCATTTAGCGTACTCATCCTCTTCCACACAACAAGCTAGAATCCCTTGATCTGTATGTTTATACATACTTCCTGCCATGATCTGGTACTTTTGTGCTTTTACTATCTCTTTGTTTTGAGTTTTTATCACTGGGTGGTTAGGCCCGTATGTCAATACTGGCACTAATGTCTTAGCCCACTGAGGTACAACTTCCAAATTAAACAAGTAGGCATCAAGAAGATCATCTGATACTCCTTGTGGGGCCTCTCCAGATGTGAGCCTAGAAAGTTGGTCAGCTCTCAAATGAGTCTTACCTTTCCTTACCACTACCTCAAAGTCATATTCCATTAGTAAGAGAAACCATCTTACTAATCTACTTGTGTTACATGGCTTGTTCACGAGATCTAACAATGCTTGATGGTCAGTAAAAAATTTAAACTTATTTGCAAGCAGATAATGTCTAAACTTTTTAACCGCATACACCATACCTAATCCTTCTCTTTCAGTAGTGGTATAATTCCGTTCAGCTGCATTTAGTTGTCTACTAGCGTAGGCAATTGGAAGATCCATATTACCTTCACCAGTAGGTTGTGCGAGCACACATCCAATAGTGTAATTGGATGCATCCACATGAACATGAAAGGGTTTATTCCAATCCAGTGTGGTCAAGATTGGTGCTAAACACAATCTTCTTTTGAGCTCATTGAAAGAGTTTTCACATTCATCAGTCCACTCAAAGTTAGTCAAAAGTCCGTACAGAGGCTTTGCAATGATGGCATACATGTGTATAAAGCGTCAGTAATAACCACAATGCCCCATGAAAGCTTGTACTTCTTTGACATTCTTTGGCCTAGGTAGCTCTGCTATGGCTCTCACTTTCTCCTCGTCCGTGGATATGCCATTCTTTGACACTATGTGTCCTAGAATCTTGCCTTGCCTGACCATGAAAACACACTTTTATGGGTTCAAGCAAACTTGATATTCTCTACATTTGTCAAAGATTTGTCTGAGTTTAGGAATATGGGTTTGTCTAATGTTGGAATGAGCACAAAGATCATCAACATAGACCTCTAGGTTCTTCCTCAGGAACTCTTTAAATACATGACACATCAGTCTCTAGAAGGTAGCGGGAGCATTGGTAAGCCCAAATGGCATTACTCTAAAGGCAAATATGCCCCACTCTGTGGCAAAAGCCGTCTTATGCTGATCTTCTAGAGCAATGGCTACTTGATTGTAGCCCGAAAATCCATCAAGGAAGCTATACACTTCCTTGCCTGCTACTCTTTCTAGTAGATGCTCCGTGATAGGAAGTGGATAATTATCTCAGATAGTGGCTGCATTAACCTTCTTCAAGTTAATGCACACATGTAGCTTTCCATTCTTCTTGGGCACCACTACAATGGGGGATACCCACTCAGTGTGCTCAATTTCATAGATAAATCCAGCTTCGACCAATCTATCTATCTCCTCCTTGATCTTAGCAACATAGTTATCGTTATATGTGTATGGCTTTTGTTTAGAGGGTTTGGCATCTGAGGTCATGGGAATAGTGTGTGAGCATATGTCAGGATCTACACCCTTCAAATCCTTATAGCTCCAAGTGAATACATCTCTGTATTCTATTAGCAAGGCTATTAGCTTATACTCCTCTTCCTCAGTGGGGTCATGCCCTATGTAAGTGCATCTCTCCTCTCCTTCTTCTATGGCCACAACTATTTTCTTGGTGGTTTCTTTGTTGTCATAGGCCTCTCCCGATTGTGCCTCGTGTTTAGGCATTCTTATCATGACTCTTCTATCATCTATCTCATACTCTTTAAAATTTTCAGGGACCTCAAACAAAGATTCCTCTTCTTCTGGTGTGAATTCTTTCTTCTTCCTCTTCTTGCCCTCACTCTTGGCGGCCACTTGTGTGGTTAACCTCACATCGTGTGTCATGTCTTCATGTCTCTGAGGATGAAATTCTACTTCGTAGAAGTATTCTTCTTCTGATGTAAAGGGTGGGTCTATAATGATTGACTCTAGATCGGAGTCGTTTGCATCCTCAAATGCATCAGGGCTAGGTTCGCACTCTTCTAAAACCGAGTCTCCCATGATTGCTTCTATGGAGAAGACGGAAATGTCATAGCCATCCTCATCACAGTGGGGTGTCCATTGTTCTTCATTGATGGCTACATCCATAGTTGCTAGAATTTCTGCCCAGTCGTGAGGTTCAAACTCTTTGTCAGGAAATACTACAGGTGCATAGGCTGGGTCTTGAATTGATCTATGTGTCTCCTTCGCACCTATCTCTCTGGCTTTTTCTCTCTTTTTTTCTTCTACTGCTATTTTACACATCCATAAGTGAGTGTCTTCATGCATCCATGAGGATCCTGATCCTATGGAATGCACGGATTCTGTGTCATCCTTGGCTCTATGGACGGGATTCCATTGGATAGGGGGTACATCTCTATGAGAGTAATCCTTGAGATTAACTTTGGTTGTGACACCTAAGTGTTGCAAGTACAAGGAATTGGTTCCCCAATCTTTTACCACCTGCAACTGTCGCATAAATGGTCTTCCCAAGATCATCTCGTAGGCATGGTTCTTACTAAAGTCACATATGGCAAATGTGTGCTCAAACTCTACACCACACGTAGTGAGAGTTATTCCCTCTAACAAGCCTAAGGGTCTTTCTATGTGACCATCGGCCATCTGCAATTTCATTCTCGTCGGCCTGAGTGATGGCTTGCCCCAACGCTTCCAGAGGGAAGTGGTAGCAATTGCAACTCCTGCTCCTGAGTCCAAAATTGCCTTGGTTGTATATCCTTGATGGGTGATGGGAAGATAGGTGTTTCCCTCTTCGCCTTCACTCATATCTCCTATCTTGTCTAGAGGAATTTCTGGCACTGTTCTATGAGAACCTACCTGGGAACGAGGTTTAGCTACTTCAAGCACTTGTTTGGCTACATGCTTCCACAGTTCTGGCCTAACTTTGAGTAGCTCTTCTAAAGTGAGGTTGCACTGCACTTTAGTGTTTTTTACTACCTCTGTGTTCCTAGGTATGACTGAGTCTTCATTTCTTACCATGACAGTGGGTGCTCTCATACAAGTAGATTTTGCTTCCCAAGGACCTGTGAAGTGGGGTAGTTCTTGTATGGAATTAGACTCAAAGTCTAATCTCTCCTGAGACTGAGTACTCTCCTGCTCCTCATAAATGGAGGGGATATCTTGTGGGAATTGGTCATGTGCATCATCCACAAGTTCAATGGGGGGAGAGACTTCACTTTCTTTAGCCCATTTGTCTTCTTGAATCTCTCGTAGGAATTCTGGTGTGAACCGATTCATAGAAGAAAATGTGTCTGGCTCCGTAGAGTTAGGCACGTAGGCTTCTTGGGGAGGAAGGCTCACTCTTTCACTTGCCTTGCCCTTACTTGGAGGGGCGGGTTCTTTTTTTGATTGTGCAATTAGCCTCTCCAATCTTTCTAGCAGTCCGTCGAAGTGCAACTGTGTCTTAGCTGAACTAGAGATGTTAAATAGACGACTGGCTTCAAACATGGTTTGAGCCAATTCCACCATCTTAGCACAAAGCTTGGTTCTTTCTATCTCTAGGTCAGCCTTAGGGTAGCATTTGTCATGATCTGTCACATTTGGCCCTTCTTGGATTCTGGCTTGATATGCCTTAAGCATCATGTCTATGTCTTCAGGAGTGGGATCAGCTAGTACTGATCCTACTCTAGGGGGTGGTGGAATGGTATGATAAGGTGGGACGGAGGGTGATGGAGAAAGTGATAAGGATGGAGGTGGTGGTGATATGTGAGAGTTTGGTTGAGAGGTTAGCTCAACAATTTTAGCTTTTGTTTCTCTTATGCTTTCTTCTAATTCGCCCATTTTTTTAGCCCATTGCCTTTTCATTCTCTCTCGGCTATCTTTCCATGCTCTTGTCCGTTTCTTGGCTATGCTTTCTGTTTCACTCACCTCGGCACTCTTTTCTTGGCCTAACCCTTAGTTCTTCTGCAGGGCTTGAGCTCTAGTGACCACTTGTACTGGTGCAGTGGAAGTCACACTCCCTATGGAGTCTACAACTAACCCAATAACATTGATAAGAGTGATTTTTGGCATATTATTGGGATTCTTTGGGCAATCTCGTAAGAGATGCTCCTTTCCACAATCTTGACAAAATCCTTGAATCATCACCGATTGGGGTTGTGTGGGTGGAGGTAAAGGGCAATCACGAATGAGATGATCTCCCTGACATCTGTAGCATGGTCCTCTGGGGGATGGGGGTCTCACTTGCCTAGGTTGAGGTCTAGGGTTGGGTTTTGCATACATGATGTTTGTGTAATCTGACTCCCAACTAGGTTCACTCGGCTCTTCACTATAGTAGGACTCACCATGCTCTGGAGACTGCATGTAGTAGGCCTGGGGGCTATCAATATGTGTAGAGTCAAAACTATGGTCGCTCGGGTCATTTTTTGAAAGAAAGGGTGTCACTGGCACTATGGCTCTATTCAGGTTCTCTTCTGCAGCGGCGTACTTTACTGGAATCACATTGGTTGGGGTAGGATGTTGTTGTACTAACACAGGTTGAGGTCTTTGCTGAGTCTAATATTGGGGTTGGTAGGTTTGTTGAGGCCTAGCATACTGTTGGGTTGGATACTGATTCTGATATCTTCCCTGTTGTGGATGGGGTTGAGGATAGGTTTGCCTAACCGCTTGTTTATTGTATGGACAATCTTGTGCTGTGTGATTTGTGTATCTCCGTTCTATAGTGCAGTATTGGCTACTGGGATTCACTTGGGGTTGAGCCATGATGGGACACACATTCGCCATGTGGTCACCACCGCAAGTATAGCACCTCTTTACTGGGACAAACCTCGGGATTTGTTTGTTATAGACACCTAGCTTTTGAGCTACTTTCTCAGTGAGCTCCTCGATTGATGTGGATTGCGGGGAAGAGAGGCTAGAGGCACTATCTAAATCTTTGTAGATTTTGGAAAGCTCTAGCTCTTCCCCTAGGTTATCCTCGATGTCGATGCACATGCGTACACACTCTTCTATAGTCGTAGGGTCTTTCAAGTACACATAGGATCTCAATTTTGTACTTAGCAATCCATCGAGGAATAAACCCACTTGTTTGGCTGGTGTGGGTAGCTCAGGAATCGGACATCTCTCTAAGTATTGTCTAAATCTTCTTCCTACAAGTCTCATAGTCTCTTGAGGGGTCTGCTTGAAGCTATGAATCAATGAGGAGGTATTATGTCTTATGCCACTCTTAGAGAATTCAATAATGAAAGCCTCTAGGAGTTGGTCTATGCTCATGAACTGTCTCTCATTCAATGGTTGAAACCACATAAGGGTTGTGTTCCTAAGGCTTAGACCAAAGGCATTGTACTGCGTGAATAGATCCTCCACTTGTTCGGCTCTCAAGACTTGCCTGAACTCAGCCACATGGTCATAGGGGTCTCCCGTGCCATCGAAGTAGTTCTTCATGGACTTAACTAGCTGGGTCGGTCTCAAAGTCCTCGTTTGCTCTCTAGGTCTTGGTAGAGGGAATTCATCCGCATTTCTTCGGTTCCCTGGGGCTCTATGTCCCTCAGGTTCCACTCTATTTGTTTTCGTTCTCGTTCTTCCTCTTCCCAAGGAGTTGGCAAAGCTTACCTCAGGTCGGTCTCTATTTTTGTCTCGTTGAGTTCCATGAGCTTGGGATGTTCCCGCTCCGGGGTGACCAAAAGAGACGTTTGATCTTGGTTGGGGAAAAATAAATTCACCCTTCCAAGTGTAAGCATGCCTATCATGTTCTGTAACCACAAAGATCCTCTCTGAAGTGTGATCTAAGTAGGTCACTCTGCCTGGGCTATCAGGATCTTTGAACTCATAGATCATGATTGTTCCTATATCATTTGGCCGATCAGATTTATACCTCCAAAAGGCTTCGTCAGTTTCTCGGTTCAGAAGCAGATCTATGCTCTTGTTGTCTTGGGCAATCCACTCTGGAGTGAGAATTCTAGTAAGAACAGATTTGCCTCGAGGGGTTCTAGGTTCTACACCCATGTTTCCTTGCTCTAGGTCACCTAAGTCCGCTTCTAGGATCACGTTACCGAATTTGTCTGTTCTATCTGGGTGACTAGTGACCACGTATATGGTTCCTTCCTTGTCAAGGTATGCTCCATTTTCAAACTTGACAGCTGGGTGTTCTAGTCCAATTGATTGATCTGGGTTTTTGATCTGCACCACAGATCTTCCTAGGCCGTCCTCATAGATGCTAGCACCTAATCGGTTGGTCCTAAGGTATTCCAACTGCGTCTTTTATGGGCCTTCTACCCGATGCAAATATGGCACACCTGAACTCCCTGTAGGTCTCTCCATACCCTGAGACATCTCAGACTCGCTAGTTTCAGAGCTAGGGTAGTATGAATGATGGCTCAACTGCTGGGCCCAAGACCTAGCAGTAAGATTGACACTAGCCTCTGAAGATCTAGGACTTTGTCTATCTCTCCCTAGGTGTCGCCCTGATCTAAGGTTCATATGCCCAAACAAATACTCCCAATTTTCCCAAGTACAACCTCGTTGCTGAGTTCTTTTGTATTAATCACTTGTTCTTTTTAATTTTCTTAGGATGTCATTTCTTGTCCAATCAATCTTCGTCGCAAGGAACGCTTAAGTTTTATCATACTTGAGTTTGGTCGCTTGATTTAAAATCTTTCCCTTTAGGTTGTTTGGCAAATGTAATCTCTTGGTACTTGTACTTGAGTGATTAGATGTCTTGGACTTGATCGTGCTTAACGTATCCCTAATTAAACCAGACCTCTATCCGTACTTAGCCTAAGCTAGGAATTGACAGAGGGTGTTGAGAATTTCCAACCTTGAGTTTCTTTCCTTGTGTTGTTGCCCTGATGTGCCCAGGAAGCGTGTTCCCAAGCTTGCACTTACTCTTGCTTCAAGTACCCTTCGATGCTCTCAAAGGACCTGTAACAGGCCCCAAAGTTAGCTCAAGAATTGAATTCAGTTGACAGACAGATCACTTTCATGCATGTAATTCAGATATCAATTAGCCCTGTGTCTTTATGGAAAACAATTCTAGAGATCCCTTAACTTTCTTCCCCCTAGATATGGTCAACTTCAAATTACCCTATCTAATAATCCTGATATTAATTTTACCGTAAACGGATTTCGTATGGGAAAGTTATACTCCCCACGAGCTTTCCAACAAAACAAAAATCACAGCAAACGGATTTCGTATGGGAAAGTTATGCCAGTTCAGGGTTTTGGGGTTAAAACAGGATTAAAAACAAGCTAATAGGCAAACAGGAATTCTTGAGTTACTGGTGTCGCAGCCTCACAATGCAATGATAAACCCTAGTGTTTGTCCCACAAATTGCCAAAAAATAGACCACTATCTTTGCCCTAAAAAATTGGCCAAACTTGCCCGTCAATCGCAGTCGCAAACTCTGTCAATCGCGATTGATAGGCAGTCGCAATCGACGTGTCGGTCGCAATTGACAGGTCCGTCCTGGCTGTCAGTCGCGATTGATGGGTCAATCGCGATTGACACGTGGCCCGAAAATTCAATCGATCGTGGCCAAAGGGTCGTTGACTCTGTCGGTTGCGATTGATGAGTCGATCGCGATTGACAGGTCCCTCGCGATGGTTCTATCAGTCGTGGTCAAACAATCGTGGACTGGGTCGATCGCAATTGACAGGTCCGTCGGGGGCTGTCAGTCGCGATTGACAGGTCGATCGTAATTGATGGCTCGATCGCGATTGACACGTGTCACGTGTAGCTTCTGTCGATCGTGGTCAGTCGGTCGTTGACGCTGTCGGTCGCGATCGAGGTGTCGATCGCGATTGACAGAGCCGTCGGCAAGTGTCCGTCGTCGTTTGTCGGTCGCGATTGACAGGTCAATCATGATTGACAAAAAACAGAGGAGTTTTACAATTTTAAACACACATTTAGGAAGCTCTAGGCATGTAGATCATGATTATGTACTTTGTTTACTAGCAAAAAGATCATTTTTTCTGTCGGTTGCGATTGACAGAGGTCAACGCCTCGGGACCTGCACAGTCAAATTTTTTACCTGCTGGAGCTGGTGCAGCTGCTGGGGATGCTGATTCCTGCAGAAAATCTCAAAAAACACAGAAAATCACAAGCACACAAACGCTCTCTTGCTCTCTCTCACAAGTGAAACGAGGGGAATGGCATGGGTATGGTGATATGACCAAAAACTAAAATTTTTCGCGATGATGGAGATGGAGGTGGGAGATGGTGAAGATGATGATGGTGATGAGAAAAACAAAAGAAAATAGATAAAAGTGGAGAAAATACCTATGACTCCAACGCCTCAACTCTACGTCTTACCATCACACGCTCATCCTCAAAGCTCGATCCCCGGCAACGGCGCTAGAATTTGGTGTAGCTCAGTGATGAGTAGCACCTCCTTTAATGTCAATCCGGGAAGACGTGAGGATGGTATGATGACCTCGAGCAAGTGAAGGCACAAGTGCATGAGTGAGAAGCACACTAACATGCACACACATACACACACGCGCACACACGGCAAGACAAAGAGAGAGAATCAATGGAGTTCTTAGATTACTTTCAAAGTGCTCATACAAGTTCAAAATTATTACAAGCTAACCCCAAAAATGAGCTCTCTAGCTCTATTTATAGTTTTTGACTAGGTTTTGGCCCTGTCCAGACCTAGTGTTCGGCCTAGTTAAAAATTAGGTTCTAGGGCCTATTTGAAGGCTCAAACGGAGTCTAAAAATTATGAAAACTGGTAGGTAGCTACTTCTAATGCTCCTCAAGCTCAAGGACTCCCTGGCTTGCACAAAATGGAGCTACAAAAATATGAAATGGTATTTACAATGGTTTTTAGTGATGAAAATCACTATTTTTGTAGGGATTTCTTCTAACAATTTGTCATACACTTCCTCAAGCTCCCTACTTGCTCCTTCTCCTTGTGTGTCCACCTCTTGATATGCTTTAGCTTCATGAAAAAAATAATGGCCTACTTGCCCGATCTTCTTTGACTACTTTGCTTGTGTAGCTCAATGATGAGTAGCACCTCCTTTAATGTCAATCCGGGAAGACGTGAGGATGGTATGAAGACCTCGAGCAAGTGGCGGCACAAGTGCGTGAGTGAGAAGCACACTAGCATGCACACACATACACACACACGCGCACACACGGCAAGACAAAGAGTGGGAATCAATGGAGCTTTTAGATTACTTTCAAAATGCTCTTACAAGTTCGTTTCAATTACAATCTAACCTGAAAAATGAGCTCTCTAGCTCTTTTTATAGTTTTTGACTAGGTTTTGGCCCTGTCCAGACCTAGTGTCCGGCCTAGTTAAAAATTAGGTTCCAGGGCTTATTTGGGGGCTCAAACGAGATCTAAAAAATACGAAAATTGGTACGCAACTACTTCTAAGGCTCCTCAAGCTCAAGGACTCCTTGGCTTGCACAAAATGGAGCTACAAAAAGGTGAAATGATATTTACAATGATTGTTAGTGATAAAAATCACTGTTGTTGTAGGGATTTCTTCTAGTGCTCTGCCATACATATCTTCGAGCTCCCTACTTGCTCTTCCTTCCTGCATGCCCATCTCTGTGATTTGCATTAATGTCTTTGAAAAAATATTGGCCTACTTGCCAGATCTTCTTTGACTGCCCTGTTTGCTTGTGCTGTCCCTTCGCTCTGACTCCCTTCTTTGACTTTCATGTCTTGTACGTCCTGGTGTACCAAGGCTACTGCCAACACCCCCCCCACTCTCGCGTCTGTCGCCCCTGACAGACCCTTGTCTAGCTGCTTTTTGGACGTAGTATTGTACAACATCGGCGGCGAGGTGGTGTTCTTCTAACCTGAGTCCCCTTGCTAGATCTGTCAGCAATGCATCCCAATTGACTGGCCCTGGGACATCTGGATGTGGCACCCGTAACTGCTCTGAGTGAATGGTTCGCTCCACAGCAAATAAATGGAGGAGATGTGAGGGTCTGGGTACAAATATTTCTGAGTGGTATTCCCAGAACCCTGTTATGAACATCTCTTCGAATGTTTGTTTAAAGCAGGCCGGGAGGTATTTTATTCTGGCGTGCCAAGCGTATATCACCTCTATGGAAGGAGTGGTGCTCATGTCATACACTAAATCTTGGTTTCCTGTAAGGAATCCGACGCCTGAGAAGTGTGGGTCCTTGATATTCTTGAATGTCCTGAATGTAATAAGCATTAACTCAAAAATTTTCATGCACATCTGGGCCATTACATCAGGGGTATTCTTTAATCGGAGGCTCCAGTGCCTTATAGTGGAGATCATGTAATTGACGGTGGGAGGCCCTTGAGGGGGTGCTAGATAGACGTAGTTTAACCATTTGGCGCATCCCTTGATATTCTTGACTGCAATGGTAAACTCTGGCCATGTACGTCTGCGGAGTACAGGAACGTAACAAGGGTTATATTTAATAAAAAGAGGCATATTCGTCCAGGTGCGAACCATCTCCGGATAGGTTTCGAGGAGTCGGATCCTCCAAGTGGGTTGATGAATGGACCCTTTTTTAGCGCTCTCTGGGATGTCATCTGGCCCAAATTGTGTAGCAAACGTTGGAGGTTTGCCACATTTATGTTGGATTTCTGCATTGTAGTCCGCCAGGAGTATACAATAGGGCACGTATTGATCATCATTGGTTCCGATCCATCTATGGTGGGACATGCTGCGGAAGTATTCTGATTTAATAATAGTGTCCTCTATCTTTGCCATAGATTGGATCTGAACTGCCACTCGATCTTCATGAGTTGATGCCGTTTTCTCTAGTGTTTGGAGCCACTCAGGTACTTCGATTTCTAACGTATCCATTCCTTCTGCGGTTTGCTCACCACCTGGCATTGGCATAGGAACGTAAGGTTCCTCATACGTCTCATCTACCTCGATGGGTACCAAATCCTCGGGTTCAGGTTCGACCACTGGAGAGGGTTGCCTTTCATGTGTGAGTAATCTTGCCTGTAATTCGGCCACCTGCTCTTTCAATGCCATGACTTCTTCTGAAGTCGTGGTCGTTTCTGTGACTTTGGGTGCTGTCTGTTGCTCTTGGAGTTGATTGCGCAGCGCATCACGTTCCCTTTCCAAGTCATCATGAGCTTCTAATAGATCTGCATAGCCGTCCAAGATGGTCTTCATTGTCTCTGAGGGCACAGCTTTAAATTGCTCTGGATCAATTTCGTGTGGAGAGCCTTCCATTGCAGCTTCTAGATTTGCTTCATTTTGCTGCTGCAGTCTCTTGTTTTCCTCAAGGGCGGCCGCCATGTGTTTTCTGAGAAGTGCCAGGTTACGCCGAACTTTGAGATTATCGGCTTGGTATACCTCGAGCAAAGCTTCTAGTTGTTTGGCTCCTGATTCTGTCGATGGTTGGGGTGCTGCCAATAAGGTTTGGTGAGCCTGCTCAAGCGTCGCGTAGCGTTGATTCAGTTCTGCATTTTCTGTTTGTAGAATGTGAAATTGGGTTTGTAAGTTCTGGTGGTGCGTTTCCAGTTGTTGATACCGGTTGTCCAGAGCTTTGTACTCATGTTGGAGCTGATATACACATTGGTTTAATGCAAAAAATATGTTATTTACATTAAATAATGCTGGGAAAGGTGAAGATGCAGGGGGAATGGGGGCGGGAATGGGAGAGGTGAATGCTGTGGATGTAAGTGGAGATGTGGGTGGAGGGGGTATGGGTGATGAAGGTGGCATGGGGGGAGGGAGCGGTGCTGTGGCTGGTGATGTTTCCATCGTGTCAACTGTTTGAGTGACGGTGTAGATGGGAATCGTGGGTGGAGTGGATGTGACATCGGTGAACAGGGTGGTGAAGGTCGGCATGGTGACTCCCCCGACTTGGATTCCCGGGGAGAGTGGGATGCCCATGACGATGGTAGTGGTAGTGGATGTGGTAGTGCTAGTGTCCTGTGGTGGAGTGAATTGTGTAGTGTGAGGTGGGGATGGTGGTGACAACGGTGCTTCGTGATATTCTTCTGCTTGCGCTGACTCGCCTGGTGCTGATGTATTGATGTGAATTTGCTTCCCGGACCTCCTGGGACGAACGGGAACTCTTTTTTCAAACCTGTGGATGTAGGCCATAGCCTCATGGATGGCCTCGTCCAGTCCTACAGCGTCGGCATGAAGGTTCATGGACTCAATGAACAACTCGTCCACACCTTCCTCCGCTAGCAAGTCGTTCATGAGTCTTTTGCCCTGTTCTAGAGACATCTTATGCTGTTCCTGAACCAGTCGCATGGTTCGATATAGTCTCTTGACTTGTGCCGAATATGCTGGGGCACTTGCTAACTCGGAGAGTTCGTCATATTCTTGGTGTTGTTCTTCGTCGGCCTCTTCTTCATCTCCTCCTGCCTCTTGTTCATCTACATCGACTTCTACAGTTTGTGGTTGGGTGGGGGCCGATGTTGTTTTGGGTCGTGGTTCCTGAGCTCGCGCTGCTTCCGCTTCGAGGTTAGAGTCATAGATTAATCTGGCAATTTCTTCATCCGTGAGGTCCTCAAGAGTAAATCCCTGCGGGAATTCCAAATCGGATGGAATGGGTGGAAACACCAGATTAGGCCCCTCCGTGCTTGGTCTTGGTAACCGGATTGTGAATGGCCTAACTCGTCGTGTCTGGGGAGGAGTGATTTCTGGTGTAGCGGTAGCTCCCCTTGGTTGAGCACAGGGTAGTTGGACTCCCCCCCTCATCTTCTTGGATGGGGGGCCTGCTGTTGATAGTCTTCTTTGGAATTCTTGGACTCGGGACCATACGAGTGCCCGCTGAACAGGCACGTCATAAGCCAAGCATCTATAGATTATTCTGGTCAAAGCACAACACCCGTGGAGCACATTCTTCTGTTTTTTGTTCCACCTTTGATGAGCTAGGTGGATCTGGTCTATGATCCAGTGTGGCACATTGATGGGCAGGCTTTCGGTTTCTGCTAGATATAAACTGAACCATATTTTTTTCGGGGGCATTGTGAATCGTTCTTGGGCGGGAAACGCAAAGTGTTGCATGATGGTTCGCAGGTGAAGCGCAATGGTAGGTGTCATAGCTACCATATCCTTCAACTTATTCAGATCCTTGTGCTTCATTCGACCTGGGACCATGGTTTCCTTTTCTGTTGGGATGTGCAAGCCGTACATACCCAGCGCTTCTCTTACCAGATTGAGGGTCAACTTGAATCTTTTGAGCTCATTACTCGGCAGCAGTGATGGCAACACAAAGGTGCTGTCGCCGCCCTTGGCTCTGCTTGGCGTGATGGTACTGATCAGATAAGAGCATCGTAAAAAATCCGGCTTTGGTAAGTGAGTCCTGAAATAACTTTCCACACCTGCTTTGACCCAAACTGATCTCATGACTTCGGCATTCTGGTAGCTTTCAAATTCGCGTGTGAAAAAGTGGTATCGACCCCATTTGCCATTGAACTCCAATTCTGCTTCCCAGAAGTAGGTTCCATCGCCCAGTGGTCCAGCAACATCACTGAACCAATGCGCATGCTTACCTACTTGAGAAGTGTGTCCTTGAGGAGGGTCCTGGATGGGGAGCACATGCACTTCTTGAAGCTCTTGCGGTCTTGCAGTGAGACGTGGCTCCAGGAGAAGTGTTTCTATGTCCACGATCTGGGGCCCAGATCCGGCTTGAGAGCTGGTACCTGCTTCTGCCATGGCCCTGTTTGCTGATTGGTTCTGTGAGAATATAGAACCAAGTGTTAACATTGTAATGGACAAAATAAATCCGTTGTTGTCCCCGTTACAACATTAACATAAGGTAGATGGTGAGTTAGTGGTTATTAAGTGCATGAAGGCAGTGTGTGTAGTTAGTGATTGTGTTGTCCTAGGAAACTATTGCAGTTAGTAAGTGGGTTATGAATTTACAAATTGGGGTCGGGGGGTTTATTACAGGCCCTAGGCTGCCAAATGCAGTGAATGGGCTTTGCTTTCGGTTTCGGAGAGTCTCTACAGAGCCTTCTCGGTGTCGTGGTTTGCAGATGAGGGCTTTTTGGGACCCATTTACAATTGATTACATGTACGCTCTTGGGTTTTGGTGTGTACATGAGTGTCGAGAACGAGTGAAATCTGGCAGTATGCGTCGCTGCGTTATGCTGTTTAAGTTGTGGCCTCAGCGTAGCTACTTGTGCCATCAAGCAAGCCTTAGGCACCCAAATTTGTCTTGATTGTGGGCTTGCCTTCATCGACTTCTTGGGCACCCAAATAGATTCTACTTTAGCAGAAGAATTTCTGAAAGACTTCTTATTAGCGTTGCGTTGTTGGTCACTAATAAGAGGCTTTGCCCCTGTAGTTGACGGTGGTGCAACTGGTCGTTCGCCTTTCCGCACCCATACCTGATCTATTTGCTGGGCTGTTCTGCTGCGCAGGTACTTTTGATCTCTGACATAGGTAGTACCCTGCTTCTTCTGCCTTTGATCCACCTTGGGTTGCTGCCTCTTTCTAGCCTTTGGAAAAGAAGGGAGTTCCTTTGCATTCCTGACTCCTTTTTTGCGAATATCATTCCTCTGCAACACATAGTTTTGGACAAGAACAGCATGGTCATCTTCATGTGTACCCCTGGAAGGACCAGGAGTCTGTGCCTTTCCTAGTTCCTTGAGTGCTTGATTGTCTAATTCTACTGTAACTCGACTATGATTGACCCAAACCTGGAGAAGTCCACTTCTTAGGTTTAGATTGACTGCTTGGTTATAAATCCAATCTTGACCCAGGACAAGAGGCTCAGTGAGATCCTCATCCTGACACACTAGTACTTTAACTGTCATTGTTTCATCATGAATGTAGAGGGGAAGTTCCACCTCGCCCATGCAAGGGGTTTCCACGCCTCCCAATCCTATAAGATATGCCTCCACAGGATTGACAGTTAACTGTAACTCTTGACAGTAAGACATTCTAACAGCACTAGTGGCTGCACCTGAGTCAATCAAGGCTCTTACAGTCCTTGCACTCTTTCCTTGTCCTATGTCTATGGTTATGAAAGGACGTCTATCAATTATTCTATTCGAGCTTGTTCTTGCAACTTCACACATTGCCATATGAAATCCATGGTCTGCATAGTCATTCGCTCCAGGCTGATCTCTACCTTGCCTTCGTAATTTCATCCTTCTGATGCGTTCTAAAGCCTCTGCTTGAGCCTCTTCTCGAACTCGCTTTTCTTCCTCTTTGCGTTTCTTAGCAGTGTTGAGTCGACTGAGCATTTCCTCCGTGAGGGGTTCCTGATACAACTTGACTCTGCAACCGCTAATATAATTTGGGAGAACATCACCCTCTAATGTGGCCAATTGTACCGCTCCGCTCGTGGAGATCCTATTGATGATCATAGGTCCGTAGCCTCTCTTTTCTAGCTTCCTCGCGTGTTGTTTTAGTGTGTAGACTAAAACTAGATCTCCTGCTTTCAAGCCTTTATCCTTCACGTGGGCATCAAAGTATGCCTTCTGTCTCTTCTTGGCTGCGTATATCCCTGCAGCGGCTCTCAGTCTCGTTTCCCCTAATCGTTCAAGGTCAAAGATCCTAGAGGAGAGCTCATGACCTGTCCATTCGTGCTCTTGTGCTACTCTCAATGTAGGAATCAGGAAGTCCAAGGGTAACACAGCGTTTTGGCCAAATACCATCTGAAAGGGGGTGGCTTGGAGTACCGTTTTGTAGGCAACTCGGTATGCCCAAACAGCATGGTGTAGCTGTTTGTCCCAGTCAGAGCGTTTAGTGTTCACTAATTTTGTCAGCACATTGCACAAAATCTTATTAGTGCTCTCAGCTTGACCATTAGCTTGAGGGTGATAAGGGGCAGACTTCTTGTGTATTACCAAGAATTCTTGGAGTAGATTTTCAATTACTTCGTTCAAGAAATGAGTGCCTCTATCACTTACAAGCTCTATGGGTAGTCCATATCTCGTGAATACATTCTCAAACAAGAATTTGGCAGTTGTTTGAGCATCGTTCTTGGTTGTAGCTTTTACCTCTACCCACTTGGTGAGATAATCTGTTGCCACAATGATGTATTCCGCATGAGAGCCTTTCGCTGGGGGATTAATAGGGCCTACGAAGTCTATTCCCCACTTAGAGAATGCACGTCCACCCATCATAGGTTTCAGTGGCATCTCATCTTTGCGTATAGGATACTGAGTCCTTTGACAGATATCACATCGTTTCACATAGGTATGTGCATCCATGTGAAGGGTGGGCCACCAGAAGCCCGCAAACAATATTGCCTTGATCACCCGATCTGGCCCAAAGTGTCCTCCTGCTACACCTTGGTGAGCCGTTTCTAAGATCTTAAGATACTCACTTTCATGGACACACAGTCTCAGGTAACCATCTTTACCGCGCTTATATAGATTATCACCTATGAGTGAATAATCCAGGGCTTCTTGTTCTAAAATCCTTTTCCTAGCTAGAGTCATGTCTGGGGGGAATGTGTTTGTCCGCAAGAATGATACTAGGGGTTCACTCCAATCTGGCACAATGGATACTTGATAGAGAGTGGCATGTTCCACCGGTGGTTTAGTGCAACAGATTGGGCATTCTTTGCACAACTTTTGGACATCCGCTTCCATAGTAGGCCAGTGCACTCCGAATCTCTTTAGAGTTTGCAACGTTCGTTGCTTCGAATGGTGTTGCTCTAACGCACCTACATGTGCCAATTGCAACCATTTAGCGTACTCATCCTCTTCTACGCAACAAGCCAAGATCCCTTGATCTGTGTGCTTGTACATGCTGCCTGCCATGATATGGTACTTTTGGGCTTTTACGATCTCTCTATTCCGTGTGTTCACCACTGGATGATTAGGCCCGTATGTCAATACTGGTACTATTGGCTTGGCCCACTGCGGCACCACTTCCAAATTAAACAAGTAAGCGTCAGGAAGGTCATCTGACACTCCTTGTGGGGCTTCTCCCGATGTGAGCCTAGAGAGATGATCGGCTCTCAAATGAGTCCTACCTTTCCTTACCACCACTTCAAAATCATATTCCATTAGCAAGAGAAACCATCTCACTAATCTTCCTGTATTGCATGGCTTGTTTACAAGATATAATAGTGCCTGATGATCAGTAAAAAATTTAAACTTATTTGCAAGCAAATAGTGTCTAAATTTCTTAACTGCATATACCATGCCTAATCCTTCTCGCTCCGTAGTGGTGTAATTTCGTTCAGCCGCGTTCAATTGTCTACTGGCATAGGCAATTGGAAGATCCATATTACCTTCACCAGTAGGCTGTGCAAGCACACATCCAATGGCATAATTGGATGCATCCACATGAACATGGAATGGCTTATTCCAATCTGGTGTGGTCAAGATTGGTGCTGAACATAATCTTTGTTTAAGCTCTTGGAAGGAATTTTCGCATTCATCCGTCCACTCAAAGTTTGTCAAGAGTCCGTACATGGGCTTTGCTATGACAGCATACATGTGGATGAAACGTCGGTAATACCCACAATGCCCCATGAAAGCTTGTACTTCCTTGACATTCTTTGGCCTAGGTAGCTCCGCTATGGCTCGCACTTTCTCTTCGTCAGTAGATATGCCATTCTTTGACACTATGTGTCCTAGAATCTTGCCTTGCCTGACCATAAAAACGCACTTTTCTGGGTTCAGGCAGACTTGGTACTCTCTACATTTGTCAAAGATTTGTCTGAGTTCAGGAATATGGGTTTGTCTAACATTGGAATGAGCACAGAGATCGTCAACGTAGACTTCTAAACTCTTCCTCAGGAACTCCTTAAACACATGGCACATCAGCCTCTGGAAGGTGGCTGGTGCATTGGTAAGCCCAAATGGCATTACTCTAAAAGCAAAAATGCCCCATTCTGTGGCAAAGGCTGTCTTATGCTGATCCTCTGGAGCTATGGCTACTTGATTGTAGCCCGAAAATCCATCAAGGAAGCTGTACACTTCCTTGCCTGCCACTCTTTCTAAGAGATGTTCTGTGATGGGAAGCGGATAGTTATCTCGAATCGTGGCGGCATTAACCTTTTTCAAGTTAATGCACACACGCAGTTTGCCATTCTTCTTGGGCACCACTACGATGGGGGATACCCATTCAGTGTGCTCAATTTCATAGATAAATCCAGCTTCGACCAATCTATCTATCTCTTCCTTGATCTTAGCAGCATAGTTATCGTTATATGTATAAGGCTTTTGCTTAGAGGGTTTAGCATCTGAGGTCATGGGAATGGTGTGTGAGCATATATCAGGGTCAACACCTTTCAAATCCTTGTAACTCCAAGCGAATACATCTCTGTATTCTCTTAGCAAGGCTATCAATTCGTACTCCTCTTCTTCTGTTAGGTCATGGCCTATATACGTACATCTCTCCTCTCCTTCTTCTAGGGCCACTACGATTTTCTTGGTGGTTTCTTTGTTATCATAGGCCTCTTCTGATTGTGCCTCTCGTTTAGGCATTCTTATCATGACTCTTCTGTCATCTATCTCGTACTTCTTAAAATTTTCTGGGACCTCAAACAAAGATTCTTCCTCTTCTGGTAAGGCTTCTCTCTTCTTTCGTTTCTTTCCTTCTTCCTTAGGGGTCATATGCGTTGCTAATCTTACACCATTTGTAACTTCTCCATGCCTCTGGGGTTGAAATTCTACTTCATGGAAGTATTCCTCATCTGATGCAAATGGTGGGTCCATAATGATTGACTCTAGATCGGAGTCACTTGCATCCTCAAATGCATCAGGGCTAGGTTCGCATTCTTCTAAAACTGCCTCTCCCATGATTGGCTCTATGGAGAAGACTGAAATATCATAGCCATCCTCATCACAGTGAGGTGTCCATTGTTCTTCATTGATGGCTACGTCCATTGTTGCTAAAATTTCTGCCCAGCCATGGGGTTCAAATTCCTCATCTGGAAAAACTACAGGTGCATAGGCTGGGTCTTGAATGGGTCTATGGGTTTCGTTCGCACCTACCTCTCTAGCTTTCTCTCTCTTCTCTTCTTCTACTGCTACCTTGCACATCCATAAGTGAGTATCTTCATGCATCCATGAGGATCCAGACCCTATGGAATGCACCGATTCTGTATCATCTTTGGCTCTATGGATGGGATTCCAGTGGATAGGAGGGACATCTCTATGGGAATAATCCTTGAGATTGACTTTGGTTGTAACACCTAAGTGCTGCAGGTACAAAGAATTGGTCCCCCAATCCTGTACCACTTGCAACTGTCGCATGAATGGTCTTCCTAAAATCATTTCATAGGCATGATTTTTGCTGAAATCACATATGGCAAAGGTATGTTCAAACTCGACACCACAAGTGGTGAGAGTTATTCCTTCTAGCAATCCTAGGGGTCTCTCTATGTGACCATCGGCCATTTGCAATTTCATTCTCGTCGGTCTGAGTGCCGGCTTGCCCCAACGCTTCCATAAGGAGGTGGTGGCAATTGCAACTCCTGCACCTGAGTCCAAAATTGCCTTGGTGGTGTACTCTTGGTAGGTGATGGGAAGATAGGTGTTCCCTTCTTCACCTTCACACATATCTCCTATCTTATCCAAGGGAATTTCTGGCACTGTCCTATGGGATCCTACCTTGGAACGAGGTTTTGCAACTTCAGCTACCTGACTGGCTACATATTTTTGCACGTTTGGTCTATCCTTGGTCAGTTCTTCCAAAGTGAGATCACGCTGCACCTTGGTGTTCGTTACTACCTCCGTGTTCCTTGGTATGACTGAGTCGTCGTTCCTTACCATGACTGTGGGTGCTCTCATACACGTGGATTTTGCTTCCCATGGGCCTGTGAAGTGGGGTAACTCTTGTATGGAATTAGATTCAAAGTCCAATCTCTCGTGAGATTGAGTACTCTCATGTTCCCCGTAGATGGATGGGATGTCTTGTGGGAATTGGTCGTGTGCATCGTCCACAAGTTCAAAAGGAGGGGCGACCTCACTTTCGTTATCCCATTTGTCTTCTTGAATCTCTCGTAGGAAGTCTGGTGCAAACCGATTCATAGAAGAAGAAGTGTCTGGCTCCGTAGAATTAGGTACATATGCTACCTGGGAAGGAGGGCTTATCCTATCGTTGGCTCTTTCCTCGTTGTCATAGATAGCTGAAGCACAAGCTTCTTGGGGAGGATTACTTATGCTATTACTTTTCCGCACAGGCCCATACACTCTCTGGGAAGGAATGTGGGTTACCTGTGGAGGTACATAAGCTTTCGAGAGAGGCACCTGTGACCTTTGGGGAGGAAGATAAGCTCCTTGAGGAGGCACATGAGCTTCCTGAAGAGGCTGGCTTATCCGTTCTCTTGCCCTTCCCTTTTTTTGAGGGATAGGCTCCTTTTCTGGCTGTGCAGTTAGCTTCTCTAATCTTTCTAAGGTGGGGAAGTTGTCTGGTTTAGTGGAATTGGCTGCATAAACTTCCGGTGGGGAGTGGCTCAGGTTTTTGCTTGCTTTTTCTTTCTCCTGATTTTCTTCTTCCTTGTCAGATCTGGCAATTATCCTCTCTAACTTTTCTAGGAATCCATCCAAGTGTAATTGCGTCTTGGCTGAGCCCGAGTAATTGAAAAGGCGACTGGCTTCAAACATCGTCTGAGCCAATGCGACCATTTTCGCGCATAGTTTGGTTCTTTCTATCTCTAGGTCAGCTCTAGGATAGCACTTGGCATGATCCGTGACGTTTGGCCCTTCTTGGATTCTGGCCTGATATGCTTTAAGCATCATGTTTAGGTCTTCAGGAGTGGGATCTGCTAGAACTGATCCTACTCTAGGGGGTGGTGGGATTTGATGAGGCGGTGGGGAAGGTGGTGAGTCGGGTGGAGATGGGAGTGGTGGAGGCGGGGTATTGTGAGAGGGGATTTGAGAGGTGATTTCAGTTATCCTAGCTTTGGTTTCTCTTATGCTTTCCTCAAGTTCACTCATCTTTTTAGCCCATTGTCTTTTCATTCTTTCCCGACTATCTTTCCATGCTCTAGTCCTCTTCTTTGTTATGCTCTCGGTTTCACTAGCCACTGAGTTCTTATCTTGGTTTGTCTCTTGGTTTTGCTGCAATGCCTGAGCTCTAGTGACTACCTGCACTGGTGCAGTGGAAGTGACGCTTCCAGAGGAATCTACAACCAAACCAATCACATTGATCGGAGTGATTTTTGGCATGTTATTGGGGTTCTTTGGGCAATCTCGTAAAAGATGCTCTTTTCCACACTCTTGGCAAAAACCTTGGATAGTCACTGACTGGGGTTGTGTAGGTGGGGTTAAGGGACACTCACGGATGAGATGATCTCCTTGGCATCTGTAGCACGGTCCTCTTGGGAATGGAGGTCTTACTTGCCTAGGTTGAGGCCTGGGGTTGGGGTTTGCATACATGACGTTCGTGTAATCTGACTCCCAACTAGGTTCACTTGGTTCCTCACTATAGTAAGACTCACCATGTTCTGGAGACTGCATGTAGTAAGCCTGGGGACTATCGACATGTGTAGAATCAAAGCTATGGTCACTTGGGTCATTTTCCGAGATCAATGGGGTTACTGGTACTATGGCCCTGTTCAGGTTTTCTTCTGCAGCAGCATACTTTACTGGAATCACGTTAGCAGGGTTTGGGGGCTATTGAGCTAGTACCGGTTGGGGTCTCTGTTGGGCCTGATATTGTGGTTGGTAGGTTTGTTGGGGTCTAGCATATTGTGGTGGTGGATTTTGGTTTTGGTATCTGCCTTGTTGGTAGGGTTGCCTAACTGCCTGCTTGTTGTATGGGCAATCTTGTGCGGTGTGATTGGTGTATCTCCGTTCTATGGTGCAGTACTGGCTGCTAGGGTTTACTTGGGGTTGAGCCATAATAGGGCAGACATTCGCCATGTGGTCGCCACCACAAGTATAGCATCTTTTCACAGGGGCAAACCTAGGAATTTGTTTGCTAGAGACGCCTAGTTTTTGTGCCACTTTCTCTGCGAGTTCCTCAATTGATGTGGATTGCGTGGAAGAGTGACTAGAAGCACTATCTGAATCTTTGTAGATTTTGGAAAGCTCTAGCTCTTCTCCTAGGTTATCTTCAATGTCAATGCACATGCGTACACATTCTTCTATGGTCCTAGGGTCCTTTAGATACACATAGGATCTCAGTTTTGTACTCAGCAATCCATCAAGGAATAAGGCTACTTGTTTAGCGGATGTGGGTAGCTCCGAAATAGGGCACCTTTCAAGATATTGTCTAAATCTTCTTCCTGCAAGTCTCACAGTCTCTTGAGGGGTTTGCTTGAAGCTGTGAATCAGTGAGGAGGTGTTGTGCCTTATGCCACTCTTAGAGAACTCTATAATAAATGCTTCTAGGAGTTGATCTATGCTCCTAAACTGGCGCTCATCCAATGGCTGAAACCATGTAAGTGCGGTGTTCCTAAGGGTTAGACCGAAGGCATTGTACTGTGTGAACAGATCCTCCACTTGTTCCGCTCTCAAGACTTGTTTGAACTCCGCCACATGATCATAGGGATCTCCTGTGCCATCAAAGTAATTCTTCATGGACTTAACTAGTTGGGTGGGTCTCAGAGTTCTTGTGTGCTCTCTAGGTCTCGGCAGAGGGTATCCATCTGCATTTCTTTGGTTCCTGTGGGCTCTATGCATCTCAGGTTCTACCCTATTCGTCTCTGTTCTCGTTCTTTCTCTGCCCCCTGGGTTGGCAAAACTTACTTCTGGTCTATCTCTACTTCTGTCTCTTTGCGTACCATGAGCTTGGGAAGTTCCAGCCCCAGGGTGACCATAGGATACATTTGATCTTGGTTGAGGGAAAATAAATTCACCCTTCCAAGTGTAAGCATGCCTATCATTTTCTGTCACCACAAAGATCCGTTCTGAAGCATGATCTAAATAGGTCACTCTGCCTGGGCTATCCGGATCCTTAAGTTCGTAGATCATGATATTTCCTATGTCTGTCGGCTGATTAGACTTATACCTCCAAAAGGCTTCATCAGTTTCTCGATTGAGGAGCAACTCTATGCTCTTGTTGTCTTGGGGGACCCATTCAGGCGTGATAATCCTAGTGAGAACTGATTTACCTCGAGGGGTTCTAGGTTCCGCACCCATGTTCCCTTGTTCCAGGTCACCTAAGTCTGCTTCTGAGATTACATTCCCGAAGTCATCTGTCCTATCAGGGTGACTAGTGACAACATATATAGTTCCTTCCTTGTCCAGGTATGCACCATTTTCAAACTTGACAGCTGGGTGCTCTAGTCCAATGGATTGATCAGGGTTTTTAATCTGGACCACAGATCTTCCTAAGCCGTCCTCATAGATGCTAGCACCTAATCGGTTGGTCCTAAGGTACTCCAGCTGCGTTTTGTAAGGGCCTTCTACCCTGTATAGATAAGGCACTCCTGAACTTCCCGTAGGTCTGTCCATGCCTTGAGACATTTCTGACTCACTGGTCTCAGAGCTAGGGTAGTATGAGTGGTGGCTCAACTGCTGGGCCCAAGACCTTGCAGTGTGATTGACACTAGCCTCTGAAGACCTAAGGCTTTGTCTCTCTCTTGCTAACTGTCGTCCTGATCTAAGGTTCATATGCCTAACCGATTATCCCAATTTTTCCCGAGTACAACCTCGTTGCCAATCAATTGGTACCAGTCACTTGATTCTTTTTAGTTAATTATTGTGTTTATGGTCTTGTCTGATATCACGTCGTCAGGAACACTTGAATGTTCTTCGTACTTTCAGGTTGATCGTTCCACGTTAGGTTCTTTTCCCTTAGGTTATCGACAGTACAGTAACTAAGTTTTTAGCTTGAACTTGAGTTTTTTTAATAGTCTTCAACTTGGTAACTGCCTATCGTCAACCTGACTTACTCCTACCTCTACTCGTTCTTAGCTTGAGCTAGGAAATGACAGAGGGAGTTGAGAATATTCCAACCTTACTTGTTGATCCCTTGCTTTATGGTGCTCAAGAACCCGGTTCTCAAGCTCGCAAAGAAACCTTGCTTTGTACGCTCTCTGTTGCTCTCAATGGACCTATAAAAGTCCCACGGTTAGCTCAATGCTTATATTCAAAGGACAAAACCAACCACTTTCATTCATGTGACACAAACACACATCTGCATTGTGACTTTTAGGAAAATAATTCTAAAGACCCCTGACTTTGAGCCCCCTGGGTATGGTCAACTTCCAAATACCCTCTCTGAAAATCAATGCATTATCTTTATAAAAAACAGTTGAGGGCGTGTAGTATATGCCATGAGCTTTCCAACAAGCCCAAGAGCTCAAAAATTGGATTTCGTATGAAAAAGTTAGGACTGTTCAGGGTTTAGGGAGTTAAATCAGGATTCAATACAAGCTAACAGTCAAACAGGAATACTCGAGTAACTTGTGGCACGGCCTAACAGTGCAATACTACACCCTAGAGTTTGTCCCACACTTAAATCACAATTTAGACCAATCACTTTGCCTTAAAAATTTGACCTAAATTGCCCTTCTAACGCGTTCGCAAAGTCTGTCGGTCGCGATTGACAGGTCAGTCGCGATCGACGTGTCGATCGCGATTGACAGGTCCGTCGTGGCTGTCAGTCGCGATTGACTGGTCAGTCGCGATTGACACGTGGCCGCAATCAATCGTGGTCAAAGCGTCGTTGACTCTGTCGATCGCGATTGATGAGTCGATCGCGATTGACAGGTCGGTCGCGAGGGTCTGTCGATCGTGGTCAAACAGTCGTTGACCGTGTCGGTCGCGATTGACAGAGCCGTCGTGGTCTGTCGATCGTGGTCAAACAGTCGTTGACCGTGTCGGTCGCGATTGACAGAGCCGTCGTGGTCTGTCCGTCGTGGTCAAACCGTCGTTGACCGTGTCGGTCGCGATTGATGAGTCGATCGCGATTGACACGTGTCACGCGTGTAGTCAGTCGGTCGTGGTCAATCGGTCGTTGACTCTGTCGGTCGCGATTGACAGAGCCGTCGTGGGCTGTCGGTCGCGATTGACGTGTCGATCGCGATTGACAGATCTGTCCGTCGTGGTTTGTCGATCGCGATTGACAGAGCGATCGCGATTGACAGAAATCTGTGGAATTTCAAAAAACTAAACACATTTTTGGGAAGCTCTAGGCCTGTAGGTCATGGATATGCACTTTGTTTAGCAATTAGAGCAAGTTTTCAGTCGGTCGCGATTGACAGAGCTCGGCGACACACAGACAGTTACTCAGATTTCCGTACCTGCGCAGGGTGCTGGGGATGATGATGCGGCCTGTACCTGCAGAAAGCTCACAAAACATGCAAAAAACAGCACATGCAAATTCGCTCTCTCGCTCTCTCTCACAAGTGAAATGAGGGAAATGAGGTGGAGATGGGGATATAGTCAAAAAACTGAAATTTTCGCGATGATGGAGATGGACGTGGGAGATGGTGATGATGATGATGGTGATGAAGATGGTGAAGAAAGTAAAAGAAAATCGATGAGAGTGAAGAAAATACCTACAACTCCAACGCGTCAACTCTACGTCTTACCATCACACGCTCGTCCTCAAAGCTCGATCCCCGGCAACGGCGCCAAAATTTGGTGTAGCTCAATGATGAGTAGCACCTCCTTTAATGTCAATCCGGGAAGACGTGAGGATGGTATGAAGACCTCGAGCAAGTGGCGGCACAAGTGCGTGAGTGAGAAGCACACTAGCATGCACACACATACACACACACGCGCACACACGGCAAGACAAAGAGTGGGAATCAATGGAGCTTTTAGATTACTTTCAAAATGCTCTTACAAGTTCGTTTCAATTACAATCTAACCTGAAAAATGAGCTCTCTAGCTCTTTTTATAGTTTTTGACTAGGTTTTGGCCCTGTCCAGACCTAGTGTCCGGCCTAGTTAAAAATTAGGTTCCAGGGCTTATTTGGGGGCTCAAACGAGATCTAAAAAATACGAAAATTGGTACGCAACTACTTCTAAGGCTCCTCAAGCTCAAGGACTCCTTGGCTTGCACAAAATGGAGCTACAAAAAGGTGAAATGATATTTACAATGATTGTTAGTGATAAAAATCACTGTTGTTGTAGGGATTTCTTCTAGTGCTCTGCCATACATATCTTCGAGCTCCCTACTTGCTCTTCCTTCCTGCATGCCCATCTCTGTGATTTGCATTAATGTCTTTGAAAAAATATTGGCCTACTTGCCAGATCTTCTTTGACTGCCCTGTTTGCTTGTGCTGTCCCTTCGCTCTGACTCCCTTCTTTGACTTTCATGTCTTGTACGTCCTGGTGTACCAAGGCTACTGCCAACAGCTTGCTTGTGCCTTCTCTCCGCTCTGACTCTCGTCTTTGACTACCATGTCTTGTGAGTCCTGGGGTGCCTTGTCTGCTGCCAACAGTGATAGAATCATCAGGAAGTGATAAAGAGTACACTGTGCCATTGAAAGCAATCACAAGAGCTAAAGCTAGAGAGACCCCAGAAAAAACTGGAGGGAGTGATTAGGGCAACAGAGAAGTAAATACACCTCCACCTCAAATAGTGGAAGATTCTGAAGAACCTGGAAAAAGTATCATGAGCAAACGAACACAAAGATGGAAGAATCGTAGAGACAAGATGAAGGAAAAGAAACTACAACAAAAGAGGGAGGATGAAAAGAAGGAACAAGATCAAGAAGAAAAACAGAAACGGGAATCCGCAGGAGAAGGATAAAAAAGAAGAGGCCCGATCAGTGTTCGCAGATCCCATGCCAGAAGAGTTAGCCATGTGGATTCAAGCGTACGAGACACGAATAAGAGCGGGGCCAACCATTGAACAACATGAAACAGAATATCCTAGAGGTGACTTAGAGAAAGAAAGGTTGGAGATATGCAAAAAATTATTGAAGTAGCCCAATAGACCTTAGAAAAACATGTTCTTCAACTAGCCAATTCACGAATTTCCGAAAAAGAATTCCAAGAGTGCGTTATCCTTAATGATTCTGAAAAAAGAAAGGAAGGTGCGACACATACTGGAAATTACTGCGAGAATAAAGGAGAAGGATCCGTTGTCCCCGAAGTAGATGAGGAGTGGCCTCAAGACTTATGGGCGAGAGTGAAAAAGGACAGATGGGAAAAAGTGGAAGGAATGGAACCACCCTTTGAGGATTTCAAAGTAGAAAGTGAATTGGAAGATTCTATACCAGAGCTAAATTCAGAAGGATTAGTACAATTTGACAAAAGCGATAAGGAGGATGACAGTGTAAAGGCTTTGCCAAATTACACAGGGGAATACAAACATAATTATGAACTATATTGCATTCCTTCAATAAGAAAAAAAGAGAAGAACCCTTCAATCCAAACATCGGACATCATCCAACACCTTAGAAAGATAAAAATCCCTTGTACTCTGACATTGGAAGAACTATTGAAGGTCAAACCACATTTGAAGGAGAAATTGACCAGCCACTTAGAGACCAAGTCAGAAGAGAAGGAGATGCCTGAAGAAGTGGCCACAGTCAAAATCCAAGTCGATAAGGTTGGAGATTTCAGTGAGGGAGATGAAGGAAATACATGTCTGCCAATTACCTATAGGGGTTACACTACTAAAGCTATCTTAGATTCTAGAGCTGGAGTAGGAATCGCGACTAAAGAAATATGGGAGAAATGGGGAAAACCAGCTTTAAGACCAACCCGCATGAAGATACAAATGGCAGATGGACACACTGAACGACCCTTGGGACTATTGGAAAGAGTAACTTTCACTACCTGCGGAGTTGAATTCGAGCACACCTTAGCGATCTATCAATTTGAAAGGGCTAGCAATTATGAGATGATACTTGGAAGACCCTTCATGAGACAGCTAAAGGTAGTGCAAGATTGGGGAAAAGATGCGGTATACTTACAACATGAAAGAACCACAACAAGAATAAATCTCCATACATATACATATCAAGATGTTCCCCCCTTGCAATGGAATCAGATTCATAAGGAGGAAGACGATTAGTCAATTCACAGTATAGGTTCAAGTGACCAATCTTGGATGAACGAAGACACTCATCTATGGATATGCCAGACCGCAAAAAAGGAAGAGGAAAGAAAGAAAGGATGGCAGCAAGGGCAAAGAGTAGCTAGGTCTATACAAGATCCAGCTTACATGCCTCAAGTATTCCTAGATGAAGAATTCGAACCTCATGGTTGGATGGAGATTTTAGCCACTCTTGATGTATGTGTAAATGAGGAGGTAATAACCATGAATGAATGTATTGACGAGGAAGGATATGATGTAAGCCTATACGTGATAGTCCTTCAAGAGGCTGAAGAAGGAGAAGTAATTGAAAAAGAATGGAAGGAGGATTATGAGAGCATTGAAATGGAGCAGGAGCAAATGGAAATAGGAAGTGGAAATCAAGGAGTAAGTGTCATAGCTAATGAAATAAACCAAGAAATGACAGAGGAAGAAGAACTAGGACTAGATAGAGAAAAAATGATGGAGAAAACAAGCTTCAAGTCCAGTTTGAAGTGCCTGCTCACTTCAAGAAATATGAAGTAGAAGAGAGGAAGATTGCTATTCAAATGCCAAAACGAGAGGCACAGCAAGGAATAGCATATGACAACAAAGAACAAACCAAGAAAATAGTAGTAACCTTGGAGGAAGGAGAAGAACGATGTACTTTTATAGGACAAGATGTCTCTATGGAAGAAGAACAAGAGTTAATAAGACTTATAAGAGAATATAGGGATGTATTTGCTTGGACATATAAGGATTTGAAAGGAGTAGATCCTTCTATTTGTGCCCATAGAATTCCTATGACATCTGAAGCCAAACCTTCCAAACAAAGACCATATACATATAACGATGTTTACTCAGCAAAAATCAAGGAAGAGATAGACAAGTTGTTAGATGTTGGGTTCATTTATGAAATAGAACACACGGAATGGGTATCACCTTTGGTGGTTGTGCCAAAAAAGGATGGCAAGTTAAGGGTATGCATTAATTTGAAAAAGGCGAAGGCTGCCACCATAAGAGATAGTTACCCATTACCCATCACGAATCATCTTTTGGAAAGAGTGGCAGGAAAAGAAGTTTATAGTTTCCTAGATGTCTTTTCAGGGTATAATCAGGTAGCCATTGCTCCTGAGGACCAGCATAAAACGGCATTTGCAACTGAATGGGGAGTATACGCCTTTAGGGTTATGCCTTTCGGTCTAACCAATGCCCCAGCCACGTTCCAAAGATTGATGTGTCATGTATTCAAGGAGTTCCTGAGAAAGAGCATGGAAGTATACGTGGATGATTTATGTACTTACTCAGCTATACGATCAGAACACATTCCGGAATTAGGAAAGATTTTTGCTAAATGCCGACAATATAGAGTATGCCTCAATCCTGAAAAGTGTGTATTCATGGTTCGACAAGGAAAAATATTAGGACATATTGTCTCTAAAAATGGAATATCAACCGATGAAGATAAAATCAAAGTGATTATGGATTTTCCGAGACCAAAGACCGCTAAAGAGGTACAAGCATTTATGGGACATTGCAGATACTACCGAAGATTTATACACATGTATGCTATAATTGCTAGACCTCTTTATGCATTATTGACTCAGTTTAATTGGACAGAAGAATGCGAGAAGGCCTTTAATGACTTGAAGAGTCGATTAAGTTCAACACCAATCCTTCGAGTACCTAATTGGAACAAACCATTTCACATTCATGTAGATGCTTCCAAGTTTGACATTGGTTGCATATTAGCTCAACCTGTGGATATAGGGAAGTTAGACCAGCCTATAGCCTATGCCAGTAGGCAATTGAATCAAGCGGAGCGCAATTATACCACAACTGAGAGAGAGGGTTTAGGGATGGTATACGTAGTAAAAAAGTTTCAACATTACTTATTGGCAAATAAATTCAAATTCTTCATCGATCATCAAGCTCTACTGTACTTAGTCAATAAGCCCTGTAATACGGGACGACTAGTACGATGGTTTCTATTGTTGATGGAATTTGATTTTGAAGTGGTAGTCAAAAAAGGGAATACACATATCAGAGCAGATCACTTATCAAGGATGACACATGGAGAAACCCCCATAGGAATACCAGATGATCTACCAGATACTTATTTGTTTAATCTCGAAGTGTGCCCCCAATGGGCAGAAAAGTTGATCCCTATCCTCACCTATGGACCTAAACATCGGATCACACTAAACCGAAACCAAGATCTATGGAAAACTAAAAACCTCCACATCATGTCTGGAAGTTTATACCATCAAGACTCAAGCGGATTACTCATGAGATGCATAGAAGAGGAGGAACAAGAAATGTGGCTTCAAAAAGCACATATAAATCAATGGAAAACTCATTTAAATGCAAACGGAACATGGCAAACACTAAAGAGATTAGGCATATATTGGCCAACCATGCAGAGGGATGCACATAACTATGTATCAGCCTGCCCAACTTGTCAAGAACGAAACCCAAAAGAGAACTCTACTTTATGCTATTCCACAGTAGCACCAAGATGGAGCATGCCTCTGGTAAAATTCTTGAGAACCCAAGAGTACCCAGAAGGAGCCACTCTAGCAAGGAAACGGGCACTCACAGAACAAAGCAAGGACTATGCTATCATAGGAAAACAACTCTTTAAGCGAGGAAGAGACAATCATTTACAAATGTGCATTCATGAAGATGAATATCTTGCTGTTTTAGAGATGGCACATATAGGAGCTGCAGGAGGACACTTTTCTGTAGATAAAACTGCAAAAATGATTCTCTTTGTAGGAATGTGGTGGCCAACCCTACATCAAGATGCAGCCACATATGTTCAGCGATGTGATACCTGTCAATGAACAAAATATCCAATTAGAAGAGATGAAATGCCACTAAAACCCATGATGGGTGCCAGAGCTTTTACAAAATTGGGAATAGACTTCATAGGACCTATTAGCCCACCAGCTAAGGGATCTCATGCAGAGTATATAATCGTAGCCACAAACTATTTAACCAAATGGGTTGAAGCCAAAGCAACCAAGAAAAATGATGCGAGGACTACGGCCAAGTTTCTCTTCGAGAACGTCTTCACTAGATTTGGATTGCCTATCAAAATTGTGAGTGATAGAGGCACGCACTTTGTGAATGAAGTAATAGAAGCCCTACTGAATGAATTCTTAGTAATTCATAAGAAATCATCCCCATATCACCCGCAAGCCAATGGACAGGCCGAAAGTTCAAATAAAATCTTGTGTACAGTCCTCACCAAAATAGTCAACAATGGTAGATCTGATTGGGATAAGCAATTACATCATGCTTTATGGGCATTCCGAGTAGCCTACAAAACAGCCATAGGCACTACTCCTTTTAACTTAGTGTATGGACAGAATGCCATTTTGCCAATTGATTTCTTAGTACCCACTCTCAGAGTAGCAACAACTTATGATTGGACTGGACATGAATTGTCAGCACAATTGGATCAAATAGAAAAGTTACGTGAAACTAGGTTAAAAGCGATAGCAGGGATTTATGCTGCTGAAAGACAAAAAGCTGAAGGAAGGAGATTTATTTTTGGTATATACTTTGAAGCAACATGCAAAGAAATTGCAAAAAAGAGGATATGGCCCATTAATCATCAACCATATATCTACCAGCGGAGCCATAAGCTTAGCAACCCTAGATGGACAAGTATTACCAAACTATATCAGTGGTTGCCGAGTAAAAAAATACTTAGAGCCATTGACAGAAGAGTTAAGGTCACGACTAATAATGGGTAAAAATAGGCACATAGAGGAAGAAAGAATATGAGAAGAAGCTAGGCAAGAAGCACTAGAACGAATCAAGAAACAAAAAGAGTGGATGAGGGAAAGAGACGAGAGATATCGACAAGGAGAGGAACTCATCCCAATGGCTAACCTTAGAGCCTCTGAAAACCTAGGACTGCAAACCAAGCAACTTTATTTGAATTTGGGTACTGGAAAAGAAGAATACCACTTAGTAGATGCACTCATTGACACAGGAGCAGCCATGAGCTGTATCAAGTATTCATTGACCCAAAAACTCAAGGAAGAATTACGCCCATCTAAGGCACAGTTGATTGGAATAGGAGGGAAAATTACTCAATGTATAGGCGAGATTACCTTACCTCTACATCTCGAAAACAACACCATGGAACAAAAACTCTTAGTATGCCACGATTAGAACTTATTAGAAGAGCTCGTGTTAGGTCAAGATTGGATATATGAATATGGAGTGACTATTCAATTGGCCCTAGGATACTTCTCGGCCAAGATAGGACATCATGAGGTATTCAGCATGTTAGATGAACGACCGATCAAAGTCAAATGTCTAGACCTGAGAGATCACTCAAACGAGCACGAGAATGAATGTATGTTCACCCACACTATGGAAGCCAATTCATCGAATACTTCATGCGAGAATGCATCAAATCTGGTTTACACACAATCCTCTAACCAAGTAGATCACATGATGAGTGTTCCCCCAATACAAGCCTCTGTGAGGAACCTAGCACAAGAGAGACTAGTCAACAAGACAACAAAGGACCTGCACACATTAGAATATACCCCATCCCTTACACTAGACAGGCTTGGATTAGAAAAGATCACGTGACGGCATATCTTCAACAACAAAACCATTATCGACATAAAAAAAAAACGCAGAACAAGAATACAAGTCATATGGGACATCTAGGCCCACAATGGTTGGCTAGAGTATGGATTCCGAAGAAGGTGATAGCCGCCCAGTCAGCCTGAACGCAAATATGGATTCCAAAGTCATGTGCTCAAATGACAAACATAAAAAAGGACAAGCCAAAGCACATGGAGAATCAGTATGCTCTAAAGACAAGGCAACAGAAGATAAACCACTACAAGATAGAGCAAGAACCCAGCCAGGCAACAAAAGTCACTCAAAGATTCGAACCTCGATCGAAACAAAAGTACTACATGAAAAACACTACATTCTATAGGAATGCTAGGAATACAGATCATACCAATGGAATAAAGCAGATTTGGATGCCGACAGGCAACACAATCTGTAGACATCAACCAAGTAATTCGAGTTGCACACATTTGGAGTCACAAGAATCCAAAGTATGCATAATAGGGCCACATTACAAGGCCAAGCATTTGGCACCTTCTTCTTCTACTTTAGGATAGTGAAGCACATTTTCCTCTCGGGAAATAGGAGAGCATTGGTACAATAATCCTAAGGAAAATAACTAATAATTCAATAACCACTTTGGCTATGAACTAATCTTTTTGTTTTCTTTCAGACAAAAACATAAAATATATAAAAGTATGAAAAATTCCAGGTATTACCTTTCTCACACCCACGGGGAAGGGACGACACAATTCACGCAGAGCGTTGCACAAAATCATGAAGGATAAGTGAAGGATGATTCTTGATACCCGCTTGCCACTGATTACTACTGTATAACTTGAGTGCAGATGGCATCCTCAAATTTCGAAGAGACGCAAGAGGAAGAGGTCCTGCTCTTTCCCTTAGAGTCAATCACGAAAGCAAGAGGTCATTGGTTTCTTGAAGATCAACCAATATCTGAGCTTATTTTCATGGCGACCATTAAGATCACAGATAGGGACCACTATTTTCCTATTATGTCACAAGATTTCCAGACTATAGTACAAGGATTACCGCGCATGATGGATGTCTGGACAAGCGGAGGAATTGATGCATTCCTAAGGTTTCCGATATACCTGCCTGACTTCCAGAGATGTACACAAGTGATGAATACATTACAGTCCGCATCAAATAAGGCATCAGTCCCTGAAGTCAGAGTGCTCGACAAAGTTGGTGCATGGAAAACAATTCAATTCACTCACGAGTTAATCAACCGAGCTTTTGGATGGAATCAAAAGGGTCTCACCAATGTCAAGGATGAATGTCACGATCCCAAAAAGAGAACATTTTTGGAAATCAACAGAACAGATATTGAAGACTCAGTTCGCTTAGTGCATCAACATTTTTGTTTCCCTAGTATGCATAGATACATAGCACCTCTGAAAATTGTAGTGCAATTGCTTTCACATGCTATGAGGCAAGTGGGAAACCAAGTAAATATAACCCCGTATATTCAGGACCACCTATTTGAAGCAAAGAAAAAATGGGGCCAGAAAAAGTTCTTGAATGGGAGTTCGGCATTGACCTTGTTGATCTATGAAGCACTTGACATGAAGGAATGTTTGCGCATGATGCCGAATTCAACAGACATCGGAAAATATGCAAAGTTAGCAATGGTTCCGAAGAAAAAGAAAACAGTCATCTCTATTGAAGAAGTAGGAACTAGCTCAAAGAAACCCATGAGAGGAACTAAATGCCTTAGAGAGGAAGAAGCCCAGGTGACACCACAATCAAAGAGGACACATATATTACCAAAGATTCCCGTGACACAACAACCGATCACGAAAAGAGACCTCTCTACAGCCCTAGAAGAAACGCATCAATATATGCAGGGGCAAGTAAATTTAAATGTTCAATGTCATCATTATAGGCAGGCAAGCCAGTAAAAGAGACAGAAAGATAAAGAACATACTCCAGAACAAACTGCCAGATATAAAGAACTGGGATTAGAAGATTCGAGCTCTAATGAAGAATCCAGCCCAGAGAAGGACACCCTAGACACTGATATAAGAACCAAAACAAACAATGAGGAATGGACAGAAATAAATCAGGTTGAAGTCACACCGGACAATCAACAACAGAAAGCACAGCACCAAGAAGCACAAACTAAACAGGAACACTTAACTCAGTTAAATGATCAGTCAAAGCTAAGCATAAAGGAAAGTCAAATAACCAATAAAAAATACAGTGCCACCTATCAAAGAGGAAATACAAACATCGGTGGACTAGGAAGCAGACCTACAACAAAATAAGGAGCCAACCGTGATTGAAGTGCCTAATGATACACCACAAGGTAAGATTGACCACAAGGAGGCTGAGCCAAGAATACAACTCCATATTCGGCAGCCCCATGATAATATGTTGCATGTGGCACAAGGGAAAGATGTGACCACAGGTGAAGAACCTAGCATCCCTACCACCTAGTTAAATGTTGATGTTACTCACTTAAAACCAGTAGTCAAGCAAATGATACAAATAGCCATGGATACGCAACAACAAATGATGGACACAGATGCAGATTACGACAAGGCCATGAGGGAAAAGAATCGATTTCAAGTCATGAGTGAGAAACTGTCAGCACAGCTCATCTAGGCCCAGCAAGAGATTTCAGCGAAAGGAACGGAGTAACTTGCTGTCAAAGCACAATGTGATACATTGATGAAGCAGCATCATCATCTCCAAACACAACTGACAGATTTACAAAGACAACATGAAGCTAGCAAAGCAGACAAAGAGAGGATGAAAGCTCGCAGTAATATGCTCGAAATACAATTGAAAGTATACATGGAAGAAAACGATAGCTTACGCAGCCGCAATAAAGAACTGATGAAGGCATTACTGTACGACCAGCCTATTGAAAAGCAAGAAACATCTACCATTGACCAAACGGAACTCAGAGACCAGATTGAGAAATATGCAAATCTACTAAAAGAAGAGCGAATCCGAAAAGAAGAATGGGAACGAAGATATATCATAGAAACCAATGAGCTCAAGAAACAGTTAAACACTGCCAATGGAAAACTTGCAGTGAGTTACAGTGAAAATATGGATCAAGTAGCAAAGATTGGCAATGAGTTACTTGCTACAAAAGAGGCACTCAGGGCAGCCATGCAAGAAGTTAAAGAGAAGACTGAACGCATTGCACAATTAGAAACTAAAGCAACAGAGCAAGCACCAATGGGGACACCAGTAGAGCCAATACAAGAAAATCCTACTGACGAGGTAGAGGTATGTCCTCTATCTCCCCCGATTTATAATTCTCCAATAAAAGAAGGGATGGTGGAACCATGTGATGATCAGCCTGTCAAGGGACGACAGAGACAAAGAGGGGGAGATTGTTGCAGAGCTAAGAGGAGCAAAAGGCAGAGAAAAAGATGGGCCCCAAAAACGTGTGTACCTAAGATCTAACCTAGGGACTTGTGGAGAAAGAGACTATACCTCTATCCCCGGCAACGGTGCCAAAAACGTGTGTACCTAAGATCTAACCTAGGGACTCGTGGAGAAAGAGACTATACCTCTATCCCCTTCAAGTGCATATAGTGGGGATTCACGCTTTATTTATCAATCTGAGGAGTATCAAAACCTATCCGAGTGTATGAAGACATGCATTCAAATGATGATCAATGCAAATATGCTTCCTAAAGAGTGCAAACAAGACTAAGACCGATCCAAACAAGCTTCAACTGTCAGTCATGGTGTCACGATACTTGGAGCAGAAGCCAACAGTAAATTGAGCTTTTCTCTCAGTTCCGAACTCCAAATATAGTAAATGGCATATGCGTTTCGAAGTCTCAAGAAGATGCATCCAATGGTAGTATTTTCACTCAATTCTGACACTTCTACTTCAAGTTATGAGCAAAATACTGAGTCATGGGAATGACCTTCCTACACTTTAGCACTTCCTACACTTCACACACACCTTAGCAATAGTAAATGAACACTTTCATGGATAGATAACACTTCCTAGCACTCTTTCCAAACAACACACATGCATACAAGCTCACAAAGAAGATGATACAGAGAGGAGAAGACACAAATTCGAAATTCTGTGCTCTTGATTCTCACAATGGCCAAAAAGTGTTTACAAAGAGTCACAAATTGACTTATATACATGTGCCCTAAAAATGGTCCTTTCACACAAGAGACCGGCACTTTATTCACTAAAAGGTTAATTTCCTACTAATTTACAAGTTTAAGCTACAAATCTTTGTGGGTATGCATCTAGAGGACTCCTCTAGTGCATTTACATCGGAAAAATATATTACAAGATGGTTATGATACAAAATAAAGTGTCCAAATTGGAAAAATTTTGGGGCCCATCTTTTTCTCTACCTTTTGCTCCTCTTAGCTCTGCAACACTCTCCCCCTCTTTGTCTCTGTTGTCCCTTGACAGGCTTTACTTCTTGTTTGTCACTTGTTTTCCGCATGCATCTCTTGGTCAGTTTTGCCTCTTTATCAGTCTTGCATTACGTTTTAGTGGCCCTGTTCTTGATTCTTCTTTTACATCCTATGGGCCTGATGCATTCGTTTTGCCTGTTCTTTTCTTTTCATAACCCACAACCCGTGGAGATGAAGTACAATTAATATGTACTCTAATGTTCCAATTGTCCCATTAAATCTGGGTTGGAGTGTTAAGTTGGGCTGCCATGCACGCCACCACTGGAAGGTATGAAGGTGTGGTTCTTCAACCTTTGATCTGGACCTTCCAAGGATCCAGATGTTGAAGGACCTTCTTGTGGTTCGGGAACCGCTGGATATCTTCTTGCACTTCTTCATGGATACTTCATGGCCCTGGTTCCTCCTTCCCCTGAGATTTCCTGGTTGTTGATATTCTTGAATTCTCTTCCTCAGGACCATGGTGTTTGGCATTGTTTGCCTGATGTGTGCCCCTGCGGGGCTCTGTGCAGAGATACATCTTCAAATATGATCTTTTAGTGAAGCTTCTTTCTTTGTCTTCGTCTTTTCTTCTTTTTTCTTGACTCTCCCTCAACACTCCACAAAAGGCAGTAAGCCCAAAGCTTTGCGTAAAGCTTCAAACTTCTCCCTAGGCAGAGCCTTCGTGAAAAGGTCTGCAATGTTCTCCTGCGTGGGCATGTATGCCAAGTTGATCTCCCCAGCAGAGAACCTCTCCCTCACATAGTGATAATGCACCTCAATGTGCTTAGTGCGAGCATGGAACACATGGTTGCTCGCAATTGCCAATGCGCTCTGACTGTCAGTGAAGATGGTGGTGGTAGAAGTCTGACCAACACCCAAATCAGCCATAAGGCATCTGAGCCACACACACTCAACAGTCGCTATGAAAGCTGCCCTATACTCAGCCTCACAACTGGAAGTGGCCACAGTAAGCTTCTTCTTGCTCAACCAAGATATACATGAGCTACCAAGCATGAAGCAAAAGCCACTGATGGACACACGAGTGTCATAGCAACCAGCCCAATCAGAGTCAGAAAAAGCATGCAAATCTGGCGGTAGTGATCCCCCTTGGGATAAAACAACCCAAGTAGCCGAGTACCACTCAAGTAGCAAAAGATACGCTTAACCGCCTGCCAATGCTTGACTCCTGGGCAATGCATAAACCTGCTCATCTGTGAGACAGCAAACTGAATATCTGGCCGAGTAATGCATAAGTAAATCAAGCATCCAACAGCCTGCTGATAGAGAACAGCATCAAATGCATCTCCAGCATCATGAAGACTCAATCATAAACCAGTCTCCATAGGAGTGGCAATAGGCTTACAGTCTTCAAGGCCAAAACGCTGCAATAATGTGTCAATATATTTCGTTTGACAAAAAGCCATTCCACCATCAACGTGCATAAATTGAATGCCCAAATAATGATGCAAATGCCCCAAATCAGACATCTCAAATGAGGCATGAAAATCATCCTTAAAATCAGCAATATGCTTCTCAAAAGTACCAGTGAGCAACATCTCGTCAACATAGACAACAATGATCAGAAGCACATCATTAGCACGCTTAACATATAAGGTTCTTTCAGTTGGACTGGTCTCAAAACCATGTGCAATCAGATAGGCATGTATCTTCTCATACCAAGCACATGGTGCTTGCTTTAAACCATATAATGCCTTCTTTAACCTGCACACCTGGTTTTCATGCCCTTTCTACACAAAGCCACGGGGCTGAAAAACCTACACTTCTTCATGCAAGTCACCATTCAAAAATGTTGTTTTAATGTCCAAACTATGTACATTCCAACCATGATGGGCTGCAAGTGCACAAATGCTCAGAACAGTAGTCATACAGCATGTAGGTGCAAAGGTTTCATCAAAATCAGTGCCTCTTTCCTATGCATAACCCTTTGCAACAAGCCTAGCCTTATACCTGTCAACTGTACCATCAGGTTTATGCTTCAGCTTGTATACGCACTTAGTGCCAATGGCCTTCTTGCCAGGAGGCAAGTCACATAAAGACCAAGTACCATTCTTCATTATTGCATCATATTCAGATTGCATAGCAGCCATCCAATTTTCTGAATTTTGTGCTTCATCAAACGAAACAGGCTTAGTCTCATCACATAGACTAGATGCAACCATAGCATAGCAATATGATGCAAAAGAGGCACTATGAGAGCCTGATCGAGTACGATATGATAGAGGTGCATCTAATTTGCTATCATGCAAGGTTTGCACCAGCCATTTTGGCATAGTTCTTGCCTTCTGAATATCAGCTCTCTCATCAATAAGTGCATCATGTTAATCTGCATCAGAAATGGAATGAACAGCATCATCACATGAAACCTACAAAGGCTGAGAATTTGCCTCATTAGGACCAGCACTAGACTGTCCACCTCTAAAAAGAGGCAGCAAAGTATCATACATGTCTTTGGAGCTAAAAGATGTCTCCTTAGTACATGAAAGCAATGGCTGAATAGCATCCTCCACAAAAACAACATCACGGCTAACCAGAATGCATTTAGTCTGTGGATGATATAGACGATAGCCTTTACTTTTAGAACTGTACCCAACAAAAATACATTTTACTGCTTTATCATCCAATTTTCTGCGATGTTGTTCAGGCACTAATGCATATGCCAAACAACCAAAAATACGCAGATGAGCAACAGATGGCTTGCGGTCATGCCAAGCCTCATATGGAGTGATAGACTATAGTGCTTTAGTGGGACACCTGTTCAGTAAATATGCTGCACACATGACAGCCTCAAGCCATAAACTATGTGGTAAAGCCTGACTCTTGACCATACACCTCGCCATCTCCATGAGTGATCTGTTCTTTTGTTCAGCAACTCCATTCTGTTGAGGTGTATACGGCACTGTACACTGGTGTTTTATCCCACGTTCAGCCAGAAATGCATTAAAATCAAAAGACATATGTTCCCCCCCTCGATCAGAACGGAGGGTGCCCATTTTACATGCTGACAGATTTTCAGCCAAAACCAAAAATGTTTGAAGCACATGAACACTTCGGACTTTGCCTTCAATGGATATACCCATGAATGCCTAGAAAAATCATCGATGAAAGTCACGAAGTAAAGATAGTTCCCAAAAGAAGGTGTCTGCATAGGACCACAGATATAAGCTGCAAACTGAACCATCTTTTGGAAAGGACGAACGCTACATTTTGCCCAAAATACAGCCTTCATAAACACGTTTTCCAAGTGCCTCGAGTTTGGGCAAGGAGGACACCATTTCAGATTTCTGCAAGCGTAGCAAACTAGCAAAATTCAGATGACCAAAGCGTGCATGCCAAAGCTTTGCATCTGAAATAGCCTGAGAATCATTTATTGCCCATGCCAAATCATTTACTAATCTTTCATAGTCTATGAGCTTATACAGCCCACGATATAAAATGCCAGAAGCAATAATCACATCGCCATTTGACAGATCATGAACTGTACACCTATCATCAACAAATTTCACAACCAAGTCAATCTTGGCTAATGCAAAAACTGATAACAGGTTCTTCTTGATCCCTGGCACAAATAAAGCATCTGAGAAAGTGAAAGAACTACCATCAGTAGTAGTCAAAATGATCTTACCAACTCTCATAACAAGATAAGAGGAGTTGTTGGCACATGTAACAGTATTCCCTGTAGGGGCAGGCTCGAGTGAAGAGAAGAAAATATGATGTGAGGTAATATGTTTGGTCGCCCCACTGTCAAAATACCAAACATCTGAATCTACTGCAGTCATGCACTGCTCATGAGAAGATGGGTCAAAACTGCAGACAGTAGTAAACGCCCATTCTTCTTCCTGCACAAGATTAGCAGACTCTGTTTTTGGTGTAGAGGCCTCTGCAACAACCATTCCAACCTCTTTCTTCTTTGCCTCTTTAGCAACCAGTTTGGACAATTCTATTCCCTTTATAGTACTTACAAAACAATTTCTGCTTTTCTAATTTCTTCTCATCGTTATCTTCTTTCTTTGAATATGCAAAATTAGCAGATTTTTGCTTACTAGTTGAAGAGCTCCATTTTCCTTTGCCCTTCTGACTAGCCAGGAAAGCTTGATCTGCAACTTGCATAATGGACATGTTCTGCCTGGACTGATCTTCCTACAACAAAACAGAGACTAACTCCTCAAATGATAAGGCATTCGGATTGCCTTTCATCATCAACCGAAGAGTAGAAGCAAAACTCTGATATGAATCAGGAAGACCATTCCAAACGGTCTACACAAGTGAGCTATCTGGTATAACCTCATCAGCAAAAATCAACTGTTCCTTCAAGTCTTTGATCTTCGTTAGGAAACTGTCCATAGAATCACCTTCATTCATGTGCTCACTCTCCAACTGTTTTCGGAGGTAAGCAACACGAGTCTCATTCCTAGCTTGGTACAATGTGGTAAGTGTATCCCAAGCATCCTTAGCTGTTCTGCAAGAGCGAATGTGAGGAATAATGGCACGTTTGACAGACAAAGCTATCAATGCATGTGCGTGGGCATCTCTGCCATCCCAACAAATCTCCTCTGCAGTAGGTGCAGCAGAAACCGTAGCATGAACAGGAATATGCAGAATATCATCATCTTTGACACCTTCTGCATCAGCTTGAGTACCTACAGTTGTAACAGTTGCAGGTGTGATAGGACGTTTTTCGACACCCTGCACAATGTTGCACAGTCCTTTTGCAACCAACACATGTCGCATCATATAAGCCCATAATGGGTAGTTGGTACCATCCAACTTATCCTCAACAGCCAACATACGGAATACATCACTACTTTCAGCCATGGCCGGTGACTAAAATACCTTGATGCAAAAAATTGATTGTATCTCAAAAAGTTGAACAGAACTGCCGAGATGAATTCCGCTAGACCTGTAGAAGACTTCGAGATGCCTATACTGGCGAACAAAACTGGTATATACCTTTGGCACAAAAAGACAAAATAGCATGCACAAGCACTATGATAGTGCGTTCGGAGGCCAAAACGAGCTCAGATCGCGATCTCGGCACCACAAAGCGAAGCCATTTTGATCTCGGAAACACGCTGAATATGCTCACCAAAATTTGTGTGATTGTGAGACTACAAACAGAGGAGTGTCGACGGCACCCTAGATGAAGCGACGACCTGCTCTGATACCAATTGTTGGAGTTAGACGTCTGTGGAAGCACGCAAACAGCACAAGGAAGAAGAAGAAGCTTGGAGCACAACACACAATACTGAATGTATTATTAGAGAATGTACAAAGATAAGTAGCCCTTTAGGGCAATAGGCGTATATACAAGCTGGGGGGAAAAAACCTCCTAAAGAGGGAAAAAAGTGCCCCGACGATCCTAGAGTGTTCACACACATCACTACCTAAATATATCAACAAGGATATCTTTCTCATCACTCAGATGTACTACTTCTCAGTAATGAAGAAACGTTGCACCTGATATTTATGAGTGTTCTCCTTCTATGTTTAATCTTTTGTGAAATGCTTTTGTACAAGTCTAATTCTGTAGTTGATTGACATACAAGTTTTGAGCTTCTAATTGTGATCAGGCTGAGAGAATTGAGAGTAGGAACGTTTACATGTGTAAATGTGAAGAAGTGAAGTTGCAGCAGGTGTAAAATTTGATGCTAATGTTTTGGTAAGTTCTCCTTCCACAATGTAAAGTTTTGAGTAAGCAAGCACTCATTCTTTAATTTGGAATGTAAGCTATCTATGGCTAAAAGCATTTGAATAAAGGGGTTGTAGTTTGGGAGAACTATGTGTTAAAAGTTATAGGTGTCAAAGTCGACTGTAAAGAACTATAGTTTTAGACATAGGTGAATTGTTTAGATCATTTCTCAATATCTAGTGAGTCTTTTGGAATGATTTAACTTGGAGAAGGTGTGCAAACTATAGGCAACACCTTGTGCAAAGTTTTATAAAAAACTTTACACATTTGATCAATCAATGAGTAAGATATGTGCAGCAGACTTTTTGAGTAATTACTCTCTTCACAGTTTGTTCAAGATTTTGGTAATTGAGCATTGATCCTCCAAATTGGTAAAGGTTTTGAGTTATTCTTGATATAGAGGTGCTCTAACTTCAAGGATAGCTTGTTCTTTTGGATATTAACACTCTCCATCAATGCTGAGGGAAACCCATATCACAAGCAAGATGGGAAAACCACAACGCTTCCTTAGATGCCTCACTTGTTGTAACATACTCTGCTTCTGTGGTGGAAATAGCTGTACATTCTTGAAGACGATATCTCTAAGAGATAGCACCTCCAAAAAAATGAAAAATGTACCCTGATGTAGAGTTACGATTGTCTACACAACCAGCATAATCAGAATCTGTGTAACCAAGAATGGATGTTTTCCCTCTACCTAAGCATAGACACTTGTCCTTAGTGCCACTCAGATATCTCAAAATCATCTTGACCGCTTCCCAATGTTTCTTGCCAGGATTAGGCATATATCTGCTCACAACTCCCATTGCAAATGCAATGTTTGGTCTTGTAGCTACCATAGCATACATGAGACTACCAACAACAGACTGATGGGGAATTTTGGTCATGAATTCCTTTTCCTCATCTGATTTGGGCCAATCCTCCTTGCTCAATTTCACATATGTGGGTAAAGGTGTACTCATGCCTTTCCACCTTGCATATTGAATCGGTGAAGTACTTTGGATATGTACTCACTTTGAGACAAGTATATGCATCTTTTAGTCCTATCACAAGTAATGCACATGCCAAGAATATGTTTGGCATCCCCCAAATCCTTCATATCAAATGTCTGACTCAATTTCTTTTTGAGAACTGACAAATCATAAGAGGACTTCCCAGCAATCAACATATCATCGACATAAAGTATCAAGCATATCAAGCTGTCATCTGAGCATCTCTTTGTGTAGATACAATGATCCTCATTGCTTCAACAATAGCCTTGATATTTCATAAAAGCATCAAACTTTTGGTACCATTGTCTAGGGGGCTGTTTAAGTCCATACAAGCTCTTCTTAAGCTTACAAACTAGACTTTCCTTGCCAGGAACTACATAACCCTCTAGTTGTTCCATATAGATCTCATCTGTAAGATCTCCATGCAAGAAAGCAGTTTTCACATCCATTTGGACTAGCTCTAAGTCCCCCATTGCAATGAATCCAAGCAACATACGCAGGGTAGTCATCCTGACCATTGGAGAGAAGATTTTCTTAAAATCAACACCATGTTGTTGCTTAAAACTCTTTGCAACGAGTCGTGCTTTATACTTTGGAGAAGCACTATCTGATGTGAATTTTAGCTTATATACCCATTTACATGGTAAAGCTTTCCTGCCCTTTGGCAAAGTCACTAAATCCCAAGTACCATTCTTGTGAATAGAATCCAACACACTCTCGATGGCACACTCCCACTTGACATGATCCTCTGTCTTCATAGCCTCTTTGTAGCAAGAAGGCTCACCGGCATCTGTTAGCATAACAAAATCTAAACCTGGAACATATCTATCAGGTGGATGTGAGACACATGCAGAACATCTCAATGTTTGCTGAACAGGAACATGTGCAGACTGATCTGAATGGACATTCTCTTGAACATCCCTATGTGCACCATTTTATGCATGCTAACCAGAGGACTAGTATCCTCAAACACCACTCTTCTCACTTCAACCTCCTTAATGGGCTGTTTATGCATCTTAGACTCATTGAAAATGACATCACTACTTCTGATCACTATCCGTGTTTTAGGATCCCATAAGCGATATCCAAATTTTCCTTCTCGACCATATCCAAGGAAAATGCATTTCTTTGACTTATAATCCAACTTTTGTCTAAGATTATTGGGTATATGAACATATGCTTCACACCCGAAAACTCAAAGATGATCATAATATGGTGGCTTCCCTGTCCACAACTCTTGTGCTACTTTCAAACCTTTGGCAGTACTAGGTGAAAGGTTAATCACATGAACTGTAGTCAATACTGCTTCTGCCCAAAAACCTTGTGAGGGGTTTGCATGATGCAACATAGAGACTACTCTATCTTGAATAGTTCTATTCATCCTCTCAGCTACACCATTCTGTATTGGGGTATAAGGAGCTATAAACTCTCTACGAATCCCTCTAGACTGACAAAAAAGGTTGAATTCATGTGAGGTATACTCACCCCCATTATCTGAACGTAAAGCCTTAAGCTTAGTTCCCTCTTCAGTCTCAACTGAAGCAAGCCATTTTTTGAAAATGGGGAATACCTCATCCTTTGATTTGATAGGATATACCCAAACTTTTCTAGTGGCATCATCTATGACAAAGTAGAGAGAACCACCTAAGGACCTAGTGGGCATAGGAACACACACATCTGTATGAACAAGATCTAAAGGCTGAATTGAAGAGTCAATGTGCGCTCTATGCACATTTCTGGTTTGCTTTCCATATTGACAATGCTCACAAAATGAAAAATCGAAGAAAGATAACACAAGTAAGTATCCAGAATGAGAAAGATTTTCCATTCCACTACGAGATATATGGCCCAAACGACCATGCCAAATACAAGCCATAGGCTGTTCAATAACAGCTAACAAGTGTTCTTTCTCTGATACAAATAAAGGATAAAGTGAGCCAACTTAGTTTCCTTTTCCAATAACCATATTGCCCTTTGATATGTGAAAGGACTGAGCATAGAAGACCACCTTGTAACCAAGGTCATCAAGTTGACCAACTAACATCAAACTATGTGATAACTGAGGTACATGGCGTACATTATGCATAGTAAATTTCGAACCATCAATGAACTGCACAACCACATCTCCAATCCCCACAGCATCACACTGGTAAGAGTCACCAAGTCTCACGGTACCAAGAGACTTTGCTGCATAACTAGAGAACCATTCTCTATGTGGTGTCACATGGAAAGAAGCACCAGAATCTAGCAGCTAGGTGTGGGAAAGAGAATTAGCCATAAGAGCCTCAGTTGATACAGTACTATCAAGTTTCAACACACCAACATCATCAGAAATAGCATTAATTTCTTCAATGTTCACAATCGAAGTAGATGGTGCAGGTAATTGCTTAACATGCCCATCAACATTCTGTCCTTTACCTTTAGCATTCTTTAATGCATAACAGTCTTTATAAACTATGGAATATGTTGAACAATGCATTGTTGGAGTATTAATTTATTAATGTATTAATGTGTTTTGGTGCTTTTTATATAGCAACTCAAGGTTCGTAAGGGCATGAAAGCATGAAAGGGCGGACATAAATAATCCGACTTTAGGGCGGACATCAATAAATCCGATTTATAATTTAGTTTGTAAATAAAACTATGTAGAAGGTTTTATTGTTATAAATAGTTAGAAAAGTAGTGGTTAGAATAAGGGTCATTGTAGACCACAATTTTTGGTATTAAAAACAAAGGCTTTATACAAAAGTCACCAACTTTTACTTTCATGCATGCTTTTCCAAGCTGCTCTCATGTAACCACTCTTTTCGACATAATAAAAAATTCCTATAAATACATGTAGTCTGTGAAAATAGAGATGCCAAGAGATGACACTGGGCAGTGACAATAGCTTTGACCACCCTCCTAATGTTATCTTCATCAGTCGGCATTTTCTAGAGTACTTCGTCACGTTTTCAGATCTCGTTCTGAGCGCCTCGTAGTTCATGCCGCAAGAGCTCTAGTTGTTGCTCGAGCATTATCTCAGGTAGAGGTGACTCGCCAAAATCCTCCATGTTGTTCATAGGGTCCATGCGGATTTAGAGAACAAAACCCTCTTGCTAGATATGTAAAATTTTTTTTCTGAGATTGTTTGAGTTAAAATGTAAAAGGAATGGTTGTTCTTGATAAGTGAAAAAGTAAGAAAGAGATGAGAGTTGTGTTAAATATAAGAAAAAAGAAGTAGAGTGACAACACAAAGAGATAGTGTAGTGGTAAAACACTTCCCTTGTGTGGGTGAGGTTGTGAGTTCAAATCCTTCGACCTTGGTGAATGTAAAACTCCTTATTGTCACTCATAAATTAAAATTGGTTTGTGAGTAGCCAACGGTTGGCAAGGAAGCCTTGGGTGCCAAAGATGCCAAAGTAATGCCTAAGTTCTATGCTTTAGTTGACACCTTAGAGTAGGACAAAGGAGTAAATATAGGTATAAACGTAAGTTCTAGTTCTGGAACTGGAACTGAAACAGAAACAGGAACCAGAAACAAAAACGAAAACGGAAACGAAAGCGTAAGTGGACACCGAAATCAGAAACAGAAATAAAAATGGAAACAAAAACAGATGCAGAGTCAGATCGCGAACAGAGATCAGTGAAACAGAGATCAATTTGCCAAAACGAACAAAAATAGATCACTCTGTAGTGACGGATGCAAGGCTCTGATACCACTGTTATCAGGATCTTGCTCACAGGCACACAGAAGTTATGAATGCAGAAAACACACAAAAAAAGACGCCAAGAGATAAGATCGAACACAGTATTGGGTGCAATGTCCCCCCATGCACTTTGTTTCCCCCCATGCACTCTGTTTCCCCCCATGCACTCTGTTTCGGCAGTCCACAGAGTGCATGTATTTATAAGAATTTTTTATTACATCGAAAAGAGTGGTTATATGAGAGCGGCTTCAAAAAGCATGCGTGAAAGTAAAAGTTGGTGACTTTTGTAGAAAGCCTTTGTTTTTAGTATCACAAATTGTACTCTACAATGACACTTATTCTAACCACTACTTTTCTAACTATTTCTAACAATAGAACCTTCTATGCGGGTTTATTTACAAACTAAATTATAAATCGGATTTATTGATGTCCGTCCTAAAGTCAGATTATTGATGTCCACCCTTTCACGCTTTCATGCCCTTACAAACCTTCAGCTTCTATATCAAAAACACCAAAACACATTAATACATTAATAAATTAACACTCCAACAATGCATTGTTCAACATATTCCATACTTGTTGGAGTGTTAATTTATTAATGTATTAATGTGTTTTGGGGTTTTTGATATAGCAGTTGAACGTTCGTAAGGGCGTGAAGGCATAAAAGGGTGGACATCAATAACCCTTATTCTGACCACTACTTTTCTAACTATTTCTAATAATAGAACCTTCTACGTGGATTTATTTACAAACTAAATTATAAATTGGATTTATTGATGTCTACCCTAAAGTCGGATTATTGATGTCCGCCCTTTCACGCTTTCACTCCCTTACGAACCTTCAGCTGCTATATCAAAAACACTAAAACACATTAATACATTAATAAATTAACACTCCAACAATGCATTGTTCAACATATTCCATAGTTTATAACATACACTTACACATATCTTGGTGAAGTAAGAATCAACGTTGTATGAGACAATCACAATAGATTCTAAATTCCTAATCATATGCACATACATTTACACATACTATTGTGAAGTAAGAATCAATATTGAGTCAAAAAATCACAATAGTTTAAATTATTTAATATTTATAGCAAAAAGTTATACCTTGTTCTCTCTACAACACTTTAACTTTGTAAAGAACAAAATAGATTTTATGAAAAATGAGTAAGAATCAATCATAATAGATTTTAAATTCACATACATATACTATTGTGAAGTAAGAATCAATGTTGAGTCAAACAATCACAATAATTTCAATTATTTAATGTCACAAAAATTTATACCTTGTTCTCTCTATGACAGTTTAAGTTCATAAAGAACAAAGTAGCTTTTATGAAAAAATGATTATAGTTCTACTCTTTTATAAAATATTATTCGATCAAGATTTTTTTAATTGAAACATTTTTCGATCAAAAAAATTTCGATCAAAAAATTATCAATCGAAAACTATCGAATTCCCATGCAAAAACTATTCGGGCATGTTCGAATAAGCTGACGTGTCACCGAATAATTTGGTCGAATAAAAAGAGATTACCGCAAAATTCCATAATTATTCATGAATAAATGAATTGTTGAATAACGGATAATGCAGCCTAGGTTCAAAACTTCTATTTTGAATTTTGTTGATTTGGTATCCATGCTAATTATTGAAGAAAAGAATCCTGGTGAGGATTCAAACTCCCAAGGAAAGCCCAATGCTGAGCAAGTATTCTACTCTAGCCGAGGAAGAGGCAGAGCTAGAGGTTTTGGAAGTGGAAGAGGAAACAGTAACCAAGATCAAGGTCAACAACACAATCATGTAGGAGGAAGAGGATAGTTTCGAGGTAGGGGGAGCCAAAGAGTTCGCATAAATTTCCAAAGAAATGATTCAGGTAATGACAATAAAGGATGTTGGAATTGTGGTAAACCCGGACACTTTGAACGTAATTGCAGGTTGAAGAATCAAAATAATAGAAGGCAACAAAACAACTATGCATCCACAAGTGCAGATGATTCTGAGGAGGTTTTCATGGTTCAACATCACATGATGAATACAATGTTTGCTGGTGTTTCAAAATTGAATGGTAATGTCAGGTATGTTGATTCAGGTGCTTCAAATCACATGACTAGTCATCCGAAATGATTTAGTACTTTGCAAAAATTACCAATTCTTGGATATATTGAAACACGTGATAACACACCACACCCTATCGAGCATACAGGAAGCATAGCATTCTCGATGGAGGATGGGAAGGTAAAACATCTTGCTGATGTGCTACATGTTCCAAATATAATAAAGAATCTGGTTTCTGTTGGACAAATGGTTGACCAGGGATTACAAGTCAGGTTCAATGTTGATGGGTTATATGTAGAAGAATACAAATGGGATGGAAGATTGATTGCCAAAGGAAACAAAGTGGGTAGGATGTTCACCTTAAATGTGAAAATTCTTGAAATGAATGCAGCCATGTTTGCAAAAGGTGCAGAAATCAGTGTTGATATAGAGATCTGGCATAAATGGATTGGACATGCAAACTTGCAAAGGCTGAAATTGATGCAGTTAAAGGATATTGTCCATGGACTACCAAATTTCAAGGTTGCAGAGATGCATAAGGTATGTGCAACATGTCAATTTGGAAAATAGTCAAGAGCATCATTTCCACATGACAAGCATGTTAGTGAGAACATACTAGAAATAGTACAGACAGATGTTTGGGGTCCTGCAAAGACCACATCTATGGGTGGTTGTAGGTTTTATGTTACCTTCATTGATGACTATACACGAAAAGTGTGGGTATATTTCATGAAAGAGAAGAATGAGATGTTCATTCACTTCCAAATTTTTAAATCTATGGTGGAAAAACAAACAGGGAAGTATATTCAGACATTAAGATCTGATGGAGGAGGTGAATACATGTCAAATGAGTTCAGCAATTTTCTAAAAAATCATGGAATTCGGCATCAATTTTCATGTAGTTACACACCACAACAGAATGGTGTTGCTAAAAACAAAAATAGACATATTGCAGAAATAGCAAGAGCCTTGATGGCTGAGAAGAATATGCCTTATTGTTATTGGGCAGAAGTTGTTCATATTGTTGTATACATAATGAACAGAACTCCGACTGTTGTTGTACATCAAGTTACACTTGAAGAAAAGTTTACACGTAAAAAGCCGAACTTATCACATCTGAAAGTTTTTTGTTGTATTGCACATGTACATGTTCTAGATGAATTGATGATGAAGCTTGATCCAAAAGTAAAAAAGTGTGTCTTCATTGGATACTGAAGCAAAAGGGATATAAATGGTATAACCCACTCACATGATAGGTGATGTGGTATTTGATGAAATGTCAAGCTTCTATGCAAATGCCAAAGAAGGACTGAATCTTGAACCAAATGACAAAGAAAATGTTGAAAAATCAAGTGCAAGATCTCAAGCTTTGAGTGGACTAGATGCATCACCAAGCAATAGTAACTCAAATCCATGGAGTGGAAGATTGCGTGGAAATTTCGTCCGGAAAATTCATCAAATACATCCAAGAAAGGTAAAGAAAAGGTTTCTACTGGTCATAAAACATGTGCAAGTTTTGAAGATGATGGAGATTCCAGCGGCTCAAAAAAGAGTCTCGATGAGGAACTTGGATTGCCCTCTATGAAGAATCCAGGAGTAAGAAAGGCACATGTAGATGATCCAAGGAGAAGTGACCCAAGACCAAGAAGATCTGGGAGGATACAGAATTCAGTGCAATGATTGACATATGATAGTTGCATGGCTCGTCATTGTGCCTACATGACAAAGGTAATACAAGATGTTGAACCTTCTTCTTTTGAAGATGCAATTGGAAATGCAAATTGGGAAAAAGCTATGGATGAGGAGATGGATGCACTATATGGAAACGATACATGGAAGTTGGTTCCATTGCCACAAGGAAAGAAATGCATAGGCGACAAGTGGGTTTACAAGGTAAAGCACAATGTTGATGGTAGCATAAGCAGGTATAAAGCACGTTTGGTAGCAAAAGGATATGCATAAACTTATGGCATTTATTATGAGGAAACATTCAGCCCTATAGCTAAAATCTCTACTGTCAGAACACTTGTTGCATTAGGTATAGCAAAAGGATGGCCATTGCATCAGATGGATGTGAAGAATGCTTTTCTACATGGTGAGTTATAGGAAGAAGTATACATGGACTAACCACAAGGATATGCAGATTCAAAGCATCCAGAATATGTTTGCAAGTTACAAAAGGCTTTGTATGGGCTGAAGCAAGCGCCTCGTGCATGGCATGCAAGGATTGTTGATTACTTGACCACCATTGGATTTTCTATGTGTGATGCAAATCATTCACTATATGCAAGGAAGGGTGATGATGGCATCACAATCGTGGCTATCTATGTTGATGACTTGATTGTAGGTGGTGATAATGAAGAAAGCATCAAAGAGATAAAGCAAATTCTTATGTAGGAATTTGACATGAAAGATCTTGGTGTGTTGCGCTATTTCTTGGGCATTGAGTTTATACATACAGAAATAGGTATATGGATGTTGCAAAGGCAATATGCATTGAATATGCTACAAAAGTATGGTATGGCTAATTGTAAGCTGATTTCTATGCCATTAGATAATGATGACTACATGGATGTGAGAGATCATGACGATCATCAAGGAAAAGAGAGGAAGCAGAAGAAGATGACACTCTCCTCTTTAGCATGTAGGATTCACGGTCTCAATTTCCAGGTTTGTTTGTTTTTTAGTTTCTGTAAGATTCTTCATTTTTGAGAATGATAACGAAGCTTTAGGGGGCCAAGATCTTGGAGGGAAATCACAGTATGGAGAGTATGAGATATGTACTCTCACCTAGAGTCAAGGATTCCCTCAAAATACAAGAAAGTGGAAGCTTTGGGCACCTCCAGAATAGTTTATTTTCATAATTTTAATATAAATTTCAGGGGCTATTTTGCATAAATAGCCACTTTGGGAAGGGAATATGAAGGGGGATTTTTCATAGTTTAGTAGAAAAAATCATATACTCATATAGTATAGTGCATTGAATTCTAGATAAGATTAAGAAATCCAAAAGATACCTCAGTTTGATGGGAGTTTGAAGCTCCACAAAACCCCCTTCCATCATAGTTTGACAAAAAATTTCAGCACCTAAATCTAAGAAATTCCCATTTTGGAAGAGGGAAAAATAGGTGCGATAACTACGGATGGATGGAAGAAAGTATATATACTGAGAGTATGGTGTTTGGACTTCTTAGGCGAATCATTAGATTCATCAAAATGATAAGTTAAGGAGGAATTTTACTTCATCAAAGACCCCCTTCCCGCACTTTTTGGAAAAAATTCAGATGTTAAATTTTGCCAAAATCCACTTCTGGGAGTAAGGAAAAAGACAATTTAAGAGGCTTCCCATGGGTTATTGTATAAAATCCAAGAGAAATCCACATTTATAGTGTATTAGAAGCTTGCTAAGAGCTCCCATTTAAGTTTTTGCATAAAAGCAAAAATCTTGATTTAGGCCTCTTTTGGGGAGCGAATTAGCATGCATGAAGGGAGGATTTGGAAAGATCAAAATAGGACGAAGCATCTTCATAGACCACTCTCTGAGGTTATGGAGAGAATTGTATGATTTTCTTGACGGAAGAATGCTTTTGGGCACCCCAAAAATCACATTTTTACACTTTTTCCAGCCCCTCCAACAGTCCACTAGTTTGGCATGTCCCACTTGGAATGGCCATATCTTGGGCTAAAAAAATCCAAATTGGACGTGCTATGGCTCGTTTCGAAGAGCACAAGGTCTACTTTCAGTTTATGAAAAGAAATTCTGGAAAATAAAAATTTTTTGCAGGTCTGAACAGGTCTCGAAAGTCTGAACAATTTTTGGAGATTACCTTCCCGGAGCCATATTTTACAAACCAGGAAGGCGATTTGAGTAGTTTCACTTCGACCTCTTTGCACATGCTATATATTTCAGTTCATGAGCATTTGCAGGTCCTAAAGTGGTTTTTGCAGGTCTAAAGAAGGATTACTAATGTATTTTTTTGACTAAATTTGCATTGTTTTGGTAATCACCTGACCATACTTTATGATTTGGGAAGTGATCCAATGTTTTTGAGCACTTCAAAGCTTATGTTAGGACCTGAGGAGGAAGGTGCAGAGCTCTCAAAGCTCATCGAGAAGAAGTGGATGCATGAAACTCCAATACAAAATCATTCAGGGACGTATGCTTTATGCTTTCAGGCATTTTATTTATGTTATGGCATGTTCTGTATCTACATGCATGAATTGGATTGCATACATCAAATGTTGATCATTGTTTAAATTTTTAAAATATGGATCGACAGGCAAGAGGTATACTTTTTTATTGTTTGCAAGAAAGAGCATTGCAGAAACTATATGACTATGCAACACAGGGAATTGTTGCTAGCAATTGCTCTTATGTTTTTGCAGGTTATGGAATTAATATATGAGTTTATAGTGTGCATGCCATGGGTCTGTCAAGCCCTATGTTGTTGGATGGCCTGTGTGCTACTGAGCTTATGGTAAATTTTTTTTTTTGGGATTCCATTTTCTGGGGAAATGCTGTCCAAATTTTTCCTATCGTATGGCGTTATATACGCACTTCCCTTTAGTTAAGAATGTTATGGCATCGTAGCATGCCCTTTCTGCAAACATCAATAAGATATAGGCATGCTTTTAAGCATGTATTTGATGGACTTAGTACCATCAAAGTATTATACATCAGGCAACTTCAGTAGCAATAGGATCCCTACTCATAATCCTTATGGATTTAGACTATAGGATTGCTAAGCGAAGGAGCTACACCTTCACCATTAGTAATGTGCACAAGTAATCCTATAAGTTATAGGAAGTTGCATACAGGTACGGGTGAAGATTTACTTATCTTCACAAGAGTCTCACATTATGATTAGGAGACTATGGGGTATTATGAGCAATACCCAAAGAGTGACTAGTTTCACTCATGCACATCACTTGAGGAAATAGTGAAGCATTTCTGCTACACTACTAAGGAAACCAATTAGATGGGATCACAATGATGGGTTTCATGGGATAGCATCGACGGGTGCTTATGTGATTGGAGTGATGGTTAGCAAGGCCATAGGCATGGCACTAGCTCTATGGTATAGAGCATAGATCCCTTAGTCAGGAATAGTTGGGGTACCCAATACATATATATGTATATCGGGATCTACAGAGAGGTACCTAGGCTTAGTCTTGGTACCTAGGAACAAGTTGGTTTGGAACAGAAGCGGATATCCATTGTCACATTGTTGACTAGAACTAAACTATACTAGTTCAAGGACATGGGACTCATTTGAGTCCACTCATATGATTTTAGGATATGTGATTCATTAGATTCCACCTATATATTCCATTACATATGTTTGGAATATATTCGGTTTAGTGTAGCTATGACACTGTGAATTGGAAGAAATTTTCATTGGTATGGGACATTGGAAATGACTTCCCTTTGAACACTCTTCTTCTATGGCCAGGAAGAAAAGGACTCATCATTCATAACGTCATGTCTCACTAGATCAGAGGAGAGTTCTTAGTAGACATCTCCTTAGTATTGGGAGTTATCCTTCATAGTGCAGGGAAGATTTATTCTTCCAGTAGAGAATGTGATAGGTGATTTTATCACCATTGGTATCACATACTCATTTTGAGTTTTTAAGGAAGGATAATTCCATTAGTTGATTGGATCGTATAGATCCATGCACAGAGTATGGTTGGCATAGATAGCTTTTTGGTATGGATACACATTTGTTTATGGTAACATGTTATATCATTGTTGACCTTTTTAGGCAGAGGGCTTTGATCCTTATTAGGAATTTATTTTCTCCACTCTTCACTACATACACCTTCCTTAGTTAGGGGAGATCTGTTCTCCATCTTCATAGGAATATGTGTAATGAGGGATTATGCATTAGTTATGGAAGAGAGGACTAAATAAACTCATGAGTTTCTCTTTCAAGGAAAGGAGAAAGTGGGAATCAGCTCAGAGATTCACGAGAGATCTCACTTTAGCTCAGTGGTCTCACTTTAGCTCCTGCTCTTTGAGAGAAAAAGAAGGAAAGGAAAACATGATTTCTTCATAGGAGAAGAATAGAGTATGTTTTCATTTAGATATAAGAGGTGTTCTGAAAACATATCTTAGTCTATACTTTAGAAGGAATTCATTTACTCTACTTTTCAATGTAATTTTCCTTCACATGGGAGTCTCTTTCTCCACTAGTTTTGAAAGGAAAACATGGAGAACTTATGTGCATGTTCTCATTCATGGACGAGTAGAGCTAACGGATTCAAAAGAATCTCTTTCAAAGGGAAAGGGAAAGTGGAATAGATTCCACTACTAGGGCTCTTTTCCTTAGAGGAGATTACAAAGAGAGATAGGGAGAGAGTTTCACTTTTTCATTTGGTTGTCTAGATAGACGTGGCACTCTTCTATCAAAGACCAGATGAGGATCAATTAATCATGATGGTTAGATTGAGTCTCATGTGATGACTCTAGAGAGAACTAGTCATGTTCAATTCCAGTGATGGTCTTTGACTAGATGAGATGATCTAGTTCTTGACATTAGTGAGACTGGGAGTGGAGTATGACTCTTCTCTTTGGGGTTTATGGGAGATGGAGATATATCTAACCTGTTAGGGTACCAAACTCTTAGTTAGTGTTACATCATGAGTATGATGAGTAAACACCAGTCAAGAGGATGGGTACTTAGGGATTATCTGAATCTCAAAGGGAATATTTTCTGCATTCATATGGCAAACTACAGGGAAGAGAAATATTAGAGTTTGCACAAGTGCCGATAGATGCTCTTCCAATAGAACTTAGTCCACAGGTAATGGATGAAAAACCACACACTTCTTGGTTGGTGAAATGCAGAGATTGCATTTTACAACCATGGGCTAGATGATGGATTTGCATAGTTCACAAGATAGTTAAGTTAAACTATTACTTGTGATTACACTCAAGGTTAGGAAGACCTAGAGTGGTATGAGGGCAATCTATCATTTAGTTTTAGATGGGTTTGGAGTCACTTGTTATGGGACTTTGTTCTATATTTCATAGGATTATATGGTTTACTATCTCCATTATGGTATGGTCAAGCCTATAAGTTTGACACTTTTACAATTGCTTTACATATTATTACTCCATAGAGGATACATCATATGGACTTAGGTCATTTGGATGATGTTGTATGTCATGCGAGTGATAGTTTGGAAAGTGGAGTGTATATGGGAGATAGTAGGCACCACTCAGACGGTTTCCCACCTTTGAGATGATCTCATATGAGATTTCTTAAGGGGAAGGATACGGGGAAACAACACACAGAGATGACCATGTACATAGAGTACATGGGGTTTAGGGGAGTCCGAGCACTTTCTTCTACCATTACGGACATTTCATCTACATTTTCGAGGACGAAAATGCTTTCATGGAGAAGGAAATGTCATATAATATACTTTGGGTATGAGCCACATCATACCACCTTATGAGAAGGATGCCACATGGCAATCCTTGGTAGAAGATCAAAAGAGGAGAGTCTCTCTTCATGAGAATTAAGAAGCGATATGACTAGTGGATAGTCTATCTCATAAGAAAGCTTGGACGTGGTTGGGCGGCGAACATCAAAGTCTCTGGGTGTGTCCACTTCGGATCGCGTGTGACGAACAACAAGAAAAAGATGATTGCGATGCTACATATGCCCTCAATTTGTCCTCTAAAATCTAGTTGACCTTCTTGGTCCTGTGAATCTGATATCCCCCTCTGAAACTATGGATGTTAGTAACCCATGCAATCTGAAGACATGCTGGATAAACAACTCTGCTACCTATAGATCAAATAGACTGATCCTTATGGATCAGTGATCCCTATAGATCAACTGGACTAATCCCTGTGAATCAATGTCTGACACTCTGATCCCTATGTGGAGTTTCTATCATCTCTTGCGTGGGTATGAACTGATCCCTATGGACCAAGGTCAATGATCCCTGTGGATCACATGCACTGATCCCTGTGGATCAATGTCATGATCCCTATGGATCATCAATCTGTCTACCACAACTAGGATATTATCCCACTTCTGTTAGGTTTGCGGTAACCCAACTATGAAGTCCATGGATACACTATCCCAATTATGATTTGGAATTTTGTAAAGGATACAAAAGACCTGATGTCTTTACCCTTTCTACTTTGTTGAATTGACACATAAAGCTTGTTAAACATAAGTGTGGACATCTCTGGCTATAGAGGCCACTAAAATATTCTTCTAACAAGCTGTATTGTCTTGTCAACACTTGGATGTCCTGCACAAGGCACATCATGGTTATCATGCATGAATTTTCTTCTCAAATCCTGGGAATCTGGTACACAAACCTTTTCTTTCCGTCTAACTATTCCATTCTCCTGTGAGAAACTAGAATATGGAATGAACTTGTTCGCTCTGCTAGGGGAAGAAACAGCTGGAATTGTCTTGTCTCGTATAATAGAGTCATCACTGATGGCTCGAATGTGGATCTTCCACCTCTGCTTCCTTTATCTCCTGAAGCAATGAGCTTTCTAGAATTGTAAAGCTCATTTGATACATTATCTGTGATAATGCATCATCAACCATATTCTCTTTGCTCTGCTCTACAGGATTTCCATGTGAAACTCTTGTATGAGCTCAGCCCAACGGGCATGACCACCTCGAAGATCTGACTGACTATAAAAAATACTTACGTGTATGGTGATCTACGTATATCTTAAAGTCTACACCATAAAGATAGTGTGTCTAGACTTTAAGTGCATACACCACTGCATACAATGCCTGTTCATACGCTCACCACTGCATACAATGCCTGTTCATACGCTAGCCTGCCATCTTGGCTCAAAACTATCCCTATGGCTTATGCCACTAGCATCTGTCTCTATCTCAAATGGTTTCTATGAATCCACCACTTTGAGTATAGGAGCCTTTGAAACAGCTTGTTTCAGAGTATCAAAACTAGCTTGCTACTCTTTCTTCCATGCAAATGGAACTAATCACTCCCTACTAGAGACAACCTTGCCTTGTCTAATAAGTGTAAACCATGCTTTGTTATATAACCTTGTCTAACTCCCTGCTAGGGACTTAGACCATAGCCTTGCCTTATTTACTCTTTGCAAACCTTTCCTTTCTATATATCTTGGCTACTCTTGAATATCTGACCCACAAACTTGCCTTGCTTGTTCGCCATAAACCTTGCCTTTCTGTGTATCTTGGCCATTATAGAGTTCTTGGTCTATAGACTTGCCTTGCTTGCGTAATAAAGATGAGTCGAGCTAGGATCGATATTCTTCATTCTTAGGTAGATAGATAGAGAAAACTACCCCATCTACCCATACTAAACTGTTATAGAATAAATATATGATTCCTTCTATAAAGCTAGGAATTCTAAGGTCTATGTCACAACCTCCAAATCTAGGAAGTTCTTACATGACTTTTCTTTTATTATTTCTATCTATGGCATTCTAAGCAAACTTGATTTGCCTCTTTGTTTTTTATTCCATAAATCTGAAGTCTATACTTCTTGTGAAATAAACTTCTTTGTTCTATACACATAGAAATGTGCACTAGAACTCATAACTATGTAATGATAGTAACTACTGATGAACTAGATACTTAATTTATAAGCATCCTAAACTTGTAGGTGTCTGGAAAGTTCTCTTCTAAGGTTTCAACTGACCTTGAGACCTCTTACCTTTAACTTTCTAACTCATGAGACCTTGGTAAGACTAGTCCTTGTCTCAATTTGTTCTTTCTACAAAAGGGCAATTCTTTCACTTGAAAAATTCTCATCTCTTTCTAAATGCATTACTTTACATGTTTCAAAACTTGACTTTATTCCTTTTGATCAAAATGCCACTTGCATTCTTCTAGATCATGGAATCTTTGAGGATGAAATTTCCTGTATTCTAGGTTATAACTAAAAATATTAGAATTCTTAGCTATGAAACTATTAAATTGCTCATTCTAATGACCGTGGTAACACTTGTCCGTGTCTTAAGAGTGCCCTTGGGCTCAACCTTGAATTAACTTTGTTCCAAATAGTGATATCTACTAGATATCCACAAACTTCTACGATTCTTTGATCGAAATGCTATTAATCATTCATCTTGATCATTGTATATTTTGAATATTCTATGTATATTCAAAACAAGTAAGTGGCAGCGGAAAAATAATCATTATATAGCTTGAATATTCTATGTATATTCAAAACAAGTAAGTGGCAGCCTTTGCTCAATGAAACATGAAGAAATAAGAAACTTTTAGTATGTTCTATATTCTTGCATGCATATACATATTAATTTTCTAAAAATTTTGGCAGCATAATGGTGCAATTTTGAAAACCGGAAAAATTACAGCAAGCAATTTTCGTGATATCGGTGATGACAAGCACAATCTATCTACGAATAGACCGAAAGGAGATTACACACCCTGACAATTTGCACAATGCCGAGAGGCATAATATAGCTACAAGTAGACTGAAAAGGGGATACACACCTTGACAATTTTATATTTTTCTCCTCGCTAACCTGTGAGAAAATACTTACCTGTTCTTGCAAGAAGAATACATGCACCACACAATATAATTCTATGTCGTAACTACGTGTATACTCTAGGTACTATGCAAAACTTGCATGTCCTATATGCAATATGATGCAAAAAAAAAACAAGCCACAATGCATATAAATTGAGGTTCCAAAAAGTACTTTTCAGGTGTGTGTAGGTTCTGAAGATGTCGCTACTCCGTCCAAATAGCTTTTCAAGTCTCTCCCGATGAGTTGTGGTTCAAAAGGATGCTCGAAAGAGGGTTGTTGAAGATGAATGGTTAAAATCCAAGCTTTCCAAATAACTGAGATTGAAGCCAAAATATGGCTTGTAGCTTCTTTGGAAAGAGCTATGAGAGAGCTTCCCATAGCAAAAAAATTCTCCAAAATTGGATATGAAATGCTCAAGTTATGGGTAAAGAGGCGAAAAAAGGTAGGTTCAAAAATAAAGTTTAAGTTATGAATTCTCTATGAGGAAATTCGAACTAAGGCAAAATTCTTGCCTGCTTCCTTCAAAGGCACGCGTGCATCACTTTGATATCCCACATGCATTTGCATTATCCCACATACGTATCATAAATGCCGAGGACTATATGTAGGAGCGTTGAAAGATTGAAACCCAAAACTGAAGTTTCTTCGGTCGTCTACGCGTGAGGGCTAAAAAACCTGGCTTGAGCCTGAAATCCAGGCTTTGGATGATCAAATAATAAAATCACGGGATTAGATCTCCAAACGTATGGGGAGCGAAAATCCTCCTCCCTCTGCCCCTGAGCATGGCCTGTGAGCACTTGGGCAGCTGCTCCGGGTCTAGGGCAAGGAGGGGGCACGTATGGGCTTCTCGAGGCTCTCCACTTCTACTCCAGAATACAGCTTCAACAGCGAACTCTGATGGACGATGAAGAGAAAAATCGAAGATGAGGAGGATGCACGGAAAAACCAAGAATGAGAAAAATCGAAGATGAGGAGGATGCACGAAAAAACCAAGAATGAGAAAAATCAAAGATGAGGAGGATGCACGAAAAAACCAAGAATGTAGAAATGCATGCGTGAGAGATCATTAGGCTTTGATACCAATCGTGAGACAATAGGCTTGAATGATGTGTGTGTGACTCTCCTCCCATCCATATATACCCTCTTGTACTCTAAAAATAGCAATGAGTTACTCTAACAATAGTAATGAGTTACCATAAAGATAGCAATGATCTGCAATAGTCTAGTGTGAACATGTGGCCATCATGCAACACATGTACCTTAGGGTATCCCTCGAGCTTGGGATCTTGGCTAGCTGGCCCTTGTCCCTCACACACATGAACTGATCCTTGTGGATCATATGGATTGATCCCTGTGGATCACATGCAGTGATCCCTGTGGATCAATGTTTGAAAGCACCCTTGTCTGATAGAACGTTTTAATCTAATTGCTTGTGAAAGCTAGCCATTGATGTTAATATGAGTTGATGCATTTCCTAACAACGTTGAGATCATCTTAACAAATTTCTCACCATAGCCCATGTCTCTTAACAATTGAAGAATGAAGTCCCACTCGAGTTTGTCATAAGCTTTGTCGAAGTCAATCCTAAGGAAAAGGACATCTTGCACAGATTCCTCAACGAAAACCTGTTCTTCCCAAACATCAACAATAGCCTAGAGGATGGACCTCCCCTTGATGAACCCTTTTGATCCTCATTGATCCAGTTTTGTAGGTGACAATTAATACGATTAGTAATCACCTTCGTGAGGATCTTGTAACTGGTTTGTAACATTGTAATTGGATGCCAGTTTTCAATCCTATTTTTGCTTCCTTTTTTGTGAATAATTTTGATGATGCCCTCATTGAGACATTTGGGAAGCGCACCAAAAGATATAGCCTCTTGCCACACCATATGTAATGGAGTAGTCACCATGTTCTTGAAGGTCTTGAAAAACTCATTAGTGACGCCATCCAACCCCAGGCTTTTGCCATTAGGAAGGGAATCAATAACTTCAAGAATCTCAACATCCAAATGGGAGCTTCAAAAACAGCTTTCAAATTTTGAGGGATTCTTTTGGTTCTGGCTTTAGAGATGGTAACCATGCAATCACGCCTGTGAGGAGAAAGAGGCGTGGAAGCCCCCAAAAGCTGGGTAAAGTGATTGACAATCAGCAAACTATTTTTGTCATCCGTCTTGCATTCAACCCCATCGATATCCATCATGAAATGGATTGGTTCCTTGGCTTGCTTCTTCTTGAGGAGTCTGCACATCTCTTTAGTAGGTTTGTCCACCCTACCTGCCCACCAATCTTTAAAGTATATTTGTAGATTCTTTCTTTGAATTTCTTCTTCATATCTCAGCACATGTCTGATTTTTTGGAGCCCCATATGGTAATGCAAGTGGCCTTTGTTAACTTCTACCTCTAAATGCCTAAGCCTTCGATAAAGATTTTCCCTTCATGTGCGATGTGTGTTTTGAAGATTCTTATGAGCCCTGACCAAGATGTGTCGAGTATGCAAGACTGCCTTCCTCCAACACTTGGCCGGTGAGGAGCAAATCGCAAAAGCCCTATTCCAGGCATTGGTAATCTCCTATTGGACCGAGTGTCATGGGAGCACTAGATTGTGCCCTCTTACTAGACTATACAAGATTTCAGAATTATACTTTGGATTACAAGATCACCCACATAGGGAAAATAATACAAGAATATGTAAATGATACAAGAAGTCCTACAACTGAGGATTGATAGATATGGATAACTAGACTAGAGGGAATACAAGAGATCCCACAATTCGAGACCGTATGTATGAAACACAATATCTGAATTACAAGAACTCCCTTGAGGGAGATGGACTAGATATAAGAAATAACTTGAAAAGATATCGCACTTCGAGATTACAAGAGGACAAGACTAGATGTATAAGAACTAGACTAATTAGGACTAGAACAAGGAAGGCAAGAACTCGAACTGGAACTTGGAAAGTATTTACTTGGTGATCACGACTCTTGGAGCTCCCAAGACCGGCATTGGCAAGACTGAGAATGTATGTGGTGAGCCCCTCTTTATGTAGGTTTTTCAAGGGTGGTTACAAAATGATGATGTCATCAATTCAAAATAAGACCTCCGGATATCAGAATCTAGCAAGTATATAGTTGAGCTTGGGGTTTTGACACATTTTAGATGTAGTGGAGGCATTAGTTTTTCTGAACCAAACATGAGACATAGAAATTCACATGGAATCTAAGGTTCATGGTGGTTTTCTTTGCATCCGTGACACTCATGGGAAAGAGAAGGTTGTCAGATTGGCATGAAACCAAGGGGCTTTCTTGAGGTTGGTTATTGGCTTAAAGGTAAGCACAATCGGGTAGGGACCAAAGACAACAAGTTCCATACATTGGGAGAGGGAAGGGGGCCCCACTTATTGATGATATTCTGCATGATATAACTCTTGTCCAATCTAGCTTTCTGCAAGTCAACTCCATCAACTCCAGCTTGGAGATTTGACCAAGAGAAGCCATCCTCGTCTTTAATCTCCACAAGATCTAGGTGGAGCTTGACTTGGTCCCAGGCTTCCTTCTCCTGACCATCGATCTTTAGTCCCTTCCTCCCCCATCTGTCCGAAGGATCCTCCACCATATTAAAGTCCCCAAAGAATGACATTGAGGGGCAAAGATTCTAATGATTACCAAGTGGCAATTCTTTCCGAGTTGATACTGGGAGCATACATGCAGACTATGGAAAATTGCAGAGGACCCCCAAAAGAAGCACCAACCCACTGATGGCTCTGATCCACTAGGGTATCCACAATTCTAACGTACCAACTTCTATTGATGCCGATAGTCGAGCCACCATTTCCCCTCAGGTGCACAATGAAAAGTGAGACATGAGACCATAAAAGCTTAAATCTGAACTTCATCTATCTTCGAAGAGATCAAGATTGATAGAGAGGACCTACGAAAGAGACTCAAATCTTTTTCGTGGTTCCATGTCAGATTTACAAATGCTTATTTTTTCACTGTGCACTTGATTTTATTGCTTCTTTTTATTAACGGAATAGGAAACATTTTAATGGTCTATTCTATCTCCAAGGGTTCACCAGCCTAGAAAGACAAGCTCCGACTCACTCATTATTCAAGCGAAGCAGATCTGGCGGCAGGCGGAGAGGCAGAACAGGCAGCGTTGCAGGTAGATCTGATATTTGGGTGCCCGACTTCAGCGTTTTGTTGTGTACAGCGTCTCCGTACTGTGCAATTCCCTTTAACATCGGAGTTCTAGTTTTCTAGCACGTCGATGGCGGATGATTCCTTGGACGACGAGCTGTTGGCGGCAGTTGGGAGAAGCAGTGGCGGAGGCAGCAGCCGCAAACCTTCTCTTTCTTCACGTGCATCATCCAAAAGAGGCCGTCATGAACTTTCTTCTGACGAGGAGGATTATGAGGACGAACCCAGTGAATTCAAGCGTGATTCTGATGATGATGAAGATGATGATGCTGATGACTCAGAAGTTGATAAAGCTGGCGCAAGCAGTAGCAGGAAAGCTCCAGGCTCAAAAATGCCTTTAAAGAAGCGTATTGATAAAGATGATGACGATGCTTCTGGTGATGGATGCGAATCCGAACTGTCTTTCGGCAGCGATCTCTACAAGGATGAAGATGACAAGGAATGGCTGCATAGTATGACTGAACTCGACAGAGAACTGATATTACATGAAAGAGGCGAGCGGAGAGACAATGTTATTACACGGAAGAAGGGCGCAACTCGTCT